>PISX010011300.1:0-65990 GCA_004024625.1 Mellivora capensis | reverse complement strand
GGAATCCATCAGAATCCTAGAGGAGAACATAAGCAGTAACCTCTTTGATATCAGCCACAGCAACTTCTTTCAAGATATGTCTCCAAAGGCAAAGGAAACAAAAGCAAAAATGAACTTTTGGGATTTCATCAAGATAAAAAGCTTCTGCACAGCAAAGCAAACAGTCAACAAAACAAAGAGGCAACCCACGGAATGGGAGAAGATATTTGCAAATGACAGTACAGACAAAAGGTTGATATCCAGGATCTATAAAGAACTTCTCAAACTCAACACGCACAAACAGATAATCATATAAAAAAATGGGCAGAAGACATGAACAGACACTTCTCCAATGAAGACATACAAATGGCTATCAGACACATGAAATAATGTTCATCATTACTAGCCATCAGGGAGATTCAAATTAAAACCACATTGAGATACCACCTCACACCAGTTAGAATGGCTGAAATTAGCAAGACAGGAAACAACGTGTGTTGGAGAGGATGTGGAGAAAGGGAAACCCTCTTACACTGTTGGTGGGAATGCAAGTTGGTGCAGCCATTTTGGACAACAGTGGCGATTCCTTAAGAATTTAAAAACCGAGCTTCCCTATGACCCTGCAATTGCAGTACTGGGTATTTACCCCAAAGATACAGATGTAGTGAAAAGAAGGGCCATCTGTACCCCAATGTTTATAGCAGCAATGGCCATGGTTGCCAAACTGTGGAAAGAACCAAGATGCCCTTCAACGGACGAATGGATAAGGAAGATGTGGTCCATAAACACTATGGAGTATTATACCTCCATCAGAAAGGATGAATACCCGACTTTTGTAGCAACATGGACGGGATTGGTAGAGATTATGCTGAGCGAAATAAATCAAGCAGAGAGAGTCAATTATCATATGGCTTCACTTATTTGTGGAGCATAACAAATAACACGGAGGACATGGGGAGATGGAGAGGAGAATGGAGTTTAGGGAAATTGGAGGGGGAGATGAACCTTGAGAGACTATGGACTCTGAAGGACAACCTGAGGGTTTTGAAGGGGTGGGGGGTGGGAAGTTGGGGGAGCCAGGTGGTGGGTATTATGGAGGGCATGCATTGCATGGAGCACTGGGTGTGTGCAAAAACTATAAATAATGTTACGCTGAAAAGAAATTAAAAAAAAAAAAGAATATATGCACCTGATGTTTACTGCAGCATTATTTACAACAGCTAAAATATGGAGGCAACCCAATGTCTGTCAACAGATGAATAAAGTGTGTATACACCCACAATGGAATATTTCTCAGTCATAGAAACAGATGAGATCTTGCCATTTGCAACAACTTGGATGGATCTGGAGGATATAATGCTGATGGAATAAGTCGATCAGAGAAAGACAAATATGATTTCATTCACATGTAGAATTTAAGAAACAAAGCAAACATAATAAAAAAAAAACCCACACTCAATATAGAGAACAAATAGGTGTTTAAAACAGGGGTGTTTGTTGTGGGGATGGGTGAAACAGGTGTAGGGGATTAAGAATACACCTTGTGGTGACCACTAAGTAATGTATAAAATTACTGAATCACTACATTGGACTCCCAAGATAATTAAAAAATTAAAAAATAAAAGATAGAATATATACCTTATAGATACAGACAAAATTAAATGAATGAAAAAGAATATTAGAAGAGAAGTACATTAAATCTGTATCTTTACAAATGAGAGGTAATCACTTGAAAATAAAATAAAAATAAAAATCTTGACTTTCAAACTCTGGCCAATAGACTTTCAGATGTTCTCCCTAATCTTTTCATCTGGTGTTCAAGTCTTTGTGTAATTCCCTATACTTGAGTGTGTCTGGGAACTCTATGTTGTTTCTAACAAATATAATACAGCAAAAATAAGGGGATGTCACTCTCGTGATTGTGCTATACTAGACTCCACATGGCTAGCAAACTCTAAGAGATTCTCCTTGATAATTGAATGTTTTATACTCAATGTTTGTGTTCCCCTCGAATTCTTATGTTGGAAACCTAACCCCCGGCGTGGCTGTATTTGTAGATGGAAGCTCTAAGGGAGTAATAAAGTTTAAATGAGGTCATAAGGCCAGGGCCCTGAACTGGTAGGATTAATGTCCTTATAATGTAAGATACCAGGATGTTCTCTTTCCATGCACATGTGAGGACATTAAGAAGGTGGCCATCTACAATCCAGGAAAATAGCACTTACCAAACACCAATCCTGCTGGTTCTTTTTTTAATTTTTATTTTTCTAAGATTTTTAAGATTTACTTATTGCTCAGAGAGAGAGAGAGAGAAACAGCACAAGCAGGAGGATCAGCAGGTAGAGGGAGAAGCAGACTTTCTGCTAGTGAGGAGCCTGATGCATACTCAGTCCTAGGACCCTGGGATCATTACCTAAGCCAAAGGCAGATGCTTAGCTGACTGAGCCACGAAGGCATCTCTGCTCCTGCTGGGTCTTGATTTGGGGCTTACAATCTCCAAAACTGTGAAGCCAATTTTTTTGTTGTTGTTGTTAAGCCATGCAGTCTGTGGTGTTTGTCTTGGTACCTTAAGAAAACTAATATCCTGAATGATTGGAAAAAGAAAAACAAACAACAAACAAACATCAAAACAAAACAAAACAAAACCATGGTGAACACAGACCACATGGTGGAAACTGCGGGCAGCCCCTAAGAGGTGAGGGCAACCTCCACTCCAAAGGCAGCAGAGACTGCAGATTTACAACTGCAAGCAAATGAACTCTGCCAAAGAGACAAGAGTGATTAGGGTAATATTTCCAAAGTGAGAAGTTTAGTCACTAGAAGACCCAAAGTGCTAAAGAGAGATAACTGGCAACCAAGAATTCTATATTCAGCAAAACTAATATTCAAAAATCAATTAGAAATTACAGCATTCCCAGTAAATAAACTTGAGAAGTTTAGTCACTAGAAGACCCACCCTATAAGAAATGCTAATACTGTTAAAGCTGAAATATAAAAAGACACTAGATAGTAACTCTAAGCAATATGAGGAAATAATGAACTTTGAATTAAGAGGGAATTTAAAAGATAGACTACAAATAATAAAGCATGAAAGAAGGAGTGATAGAGAAAACGAGGAACAAAAATGGTATAGGACAATAGTAATCACACAGTAAAGTGACAGAAGTCCTTCCTTACCAGTAATTATTTTATATGTGAATAGATTCAACTATCAAAAAGCTAAAATCTGTAATAAAACTGTTAGAAGAAACGTACAGGGAAATCTTCACGACCTTGGATTTGGCAATAAATTCTTAGATATGACAACAAAAACACGAACAGCAATATGTAAAAAAAAAAGACAGATAAATCGGACTTCATCAAAATTAAAAATTTGTGTGCATAAAAGAACATTATTAAGAAAGTGAGTGCAGGGGCCCTGGGTCAGTTGAGTGTCAGACTCTTGATTTTTTCTCAGATCATGATCTTGGGGTCATGTGGTCAAGCCTCAAGTTGGACTCATTCACTTCAGAGTCTGCTTGTCCCTCTCCCTCTGCTCTTCCCATACCCCTGGCATGTGAGGAGCAAGCCGGCTCTCTCCCTCTCAAAGAAAAAAAAAAAAAAAAAGTGAGTGCACAACATAACAAAGGGGAGAAAATATTTTCATATCATATATATGATAATATCTAGTATCCAGAAGGAAAAACTCTCAAAACTCGAAACAGAAACATAAAAATCCAATTTAAAGGTAGGAAAAACTTGAATAGACATTTCTCTACAGAAAAATATAAAAATCTCCAACAAGCACATACAATAACACTTAACATCATTAGTCACTAGGAAAATACAAATCAAAAGCACAATAGTATATCACTCACACACACTAATATGGCTACAATTAAAAAAGAAAACAGTAAGTACAGGTGAAGACATGAAATTAGAAACTTTTTACATTGCTGATGGGAATGTAAAGTGATCAGTTGTGGGAAATGATTTGACAGTACCTCAAATAGTTAAATACAGAATTATCAAATGATCCAGCAATTTCACTCTTAGGTAGGTATACACACACGCACGCACAAAATGGATAGAAAAACAAGCACATGTACAGGCGTGGTCACAATTACCACTGCTCACAGTAAAAAGGTGGAATCAACCAATATGTTTGTCAACAGATGAATGAACAAATTGAAGAATCTGCATACAGTGGTATATTACTCAGCCATAAAATGGAATGAATAACTAGGACATGATATACAACATGTCTGAACCTATAAACATTATGTCTGGTGAAAGAAGTCAGAAACAATGAGCAACATATTATATCATCCACTTACATGAATTACCTACAATAGGTAAATCCATAAAGGCAGAAAGCGAATAGGTAGTTGCTAGGTGCTTAAGGACAGGTAACAGAGAGTAACTGTTTTAATGAGTATGGAGTTCCTTTGGGAATGACAAAAAAAGTTTTTGAAATAGATAGCTCTAGTTGCTGCACAATACTATGAATATACTGAATACAACTGAATTGGTCATTTTAAAACTTAATATTATGTTACGTGAGTTTCACCTTAAAAATTATTTAAAAAATACAGGAATGGAAATTCTACAATAGAAAAATACAAACAAACAAAAAGAGCCATGGAAGTAAGTTTTTTAGCAAACACACACACATGAACACACACAAAATATGCAAAATCACACTTTGACAAATACTAAAGAGAAATGCTATAAATTCAAGCATAAAAATATTAATAAAAGTTAAAAAAAATACAAACATACGTATCTAACAACTTGATCTCCAACTACATAAAACAACAGCTAGAAGAACAAGGTATAGAGGTACATAAATCAATATTTGTAGTAAGATACTTCAACATGTATTTCTAAGGGGGACAAAAAAAACAGACATAGCTGAGAGAGACAGGGAGAGAGAGAATTTGAAGAATAAAGTAATGAAATGGAATTTATATACAAACACATTAATCTGAATTTTATATCAAATTTAAATATTGTTTATGTGTTTTGCTATTATGTGCTACAATTAAATAATATAAATTTATTTAACCTCACATCAGATTTTTATAAAATTAACTACTTAAAAGTTTATAATGATATCCTAAGTACATCTGAAGAATCAACCTCATATAGACTGTATTCTCTGGACCACAAATGAATTAACGTAATAATCACGATAGGAAACATAGTTAATAGCAATCCTTATGCTGAAACCTAAATGATACATTCTACAAAAATCTTAGGCAAAAAAGCTAATACTTAAAACTAAACAATAATAAATATATATTAACAACTTTTAATAATAAAATAATGTCAGTAATAAAATGGCAATAATAAAATGTTTGGTGACACATTTTTTAGGAAGTACTTAAAACAGTGTGTTTTTGATTACCTTTATCCACAGAGGATAATAAATGAATAAAAAAATACACATTTAATTTAAGAAGTTAGAACAGGGAAATTGAACTAAGTGAAAAAGGTTTAAAGAAATAAAAAATACTGGGGCGCCTGGGTGGCTCAGTGGGTTAAGCCTCTGCCTTCGGCTCAGGTCATGATCTCAGGGTCATGGGATCGAGCCCCGCATCGGGCTCTCTGCTCAGCGGGGAGCCTGCTTCCTCCTCTCTCTCTGCCTGCTTCTCTGCCTACTTGTGATATCTGTCTGCCAAATGAATAAATAAAATCTTTAAAAAAAAAAAGAAATAAAAAATACTAAGTACATTAAAATAACTTGTCTCAGGGTGGCAGGAACATTAGATTGTAAATAAAGACAGCAAGGTAAAAATAAAATACACAAGATAATATGGATATGGCATGGGCATGGACAGAAATGTCAACGACTTCCGAAACAAGGAATGAAACTGGGAATTGAGTTACAGTCAAAGCTGAGTACAAGTTTTTAAGCTCTTTCTTTATTAGTGAAACTAGCTGCCAGAAACATAGGATGTATATGGTTCTTTTAAATGCAGGAGTACAGAGAATTCAGAATTACAATTGGAAGTCACTAAGATGTAGTTTGGTAAAGAAAGTTTTGAAGATGAATTGAAACATACAAAATTCAAATAAAATTGAAGACTTCAGTTTTATGAGAACACTTTGTTGTCAAAATCATTAAAAACTGAGAGCTTTTTGGATTTTAGAATTACAAACACTGATCATGGCTCTATATATAATATATATATATATATATAGTATACATACATATATTTTATTTTATTTTATTTTATTTTAAGATTTTATTTATTTATTTGACAGACAGAGATCACAAGTAGGCAGAGAGGCAGGCAGAGAGAGAAAGGGAAGCAGGCTCCCTGCCGAGCAGAGAACCAGATGCTGGGCTTGATCCCAGGATTCTGGGATCATGACCTGAGCCAAAGGCAGAGGCTTTAACCCACTGAGCCACCCAGGTGCCCCTACATACATATATTTTATATGAGTTTTCATATGTGGTATTTTGTTGTATTTCAAAGTTAAAAAACATTTTCTAGTTTCCTTTCTGATTACTTTATTCATCTATAGGTTAATTAACATTATATTAATGTATAATAGTGTCTTATCTCTTTATTATTTATGGAATAATGTTTTATGGCCAAAATATATGGTCTATGTGATCCAAATCATTAAAAATTTGTTGAAATTTGATTCATGGTATAAAGATTTGCCAGTGGATCGGACTGTTTCAGATGTATTTGAGAAAAAAATATATTGTCACTAATTGTTAGGAGCTCAGTCCTAGATATGTCCATTAAACCTTGTTAATTGCATGATTCCATTTTCGTATATTCTTAGTGATTTTTTGCCTGCTTGATTAAGGAATAATTGGAAGGCATATGTTAAAAACACTCAGACTATTATGGTAAATTTATTTATTTATTTTTGTGTTCTAATATTTGAAAGGATTTTATGACATGCACACAACTGAAAAAATATTATACCTTAGAGTGCACTGAGTCTTAAATCATTATATTGTTAGCCCCTTTATCATTATAATTACAATACAGTTTGACTAAAGTCTTATCTTCTTTTGCTATAAATGTAACTATAGAGCTTATTTTTATTAGTATTTCTATATTATGTCTTTTCAAACTGTTATTGGTAACTCATATCTCTCAAAATTAATATTGAGGTTTTAACCCAGAGCACCTCAGAATATGACTCTATTTCAAAACTGGGGCTTTAAAGAAGTAATTAAATCAAAATTAGTTTGATAGGGTGGGCCTTACCCCAACTAGTGTCTTTATAGAGAAGGAAATTTGAACACAGACATGTACAGAGAAAAGATGATATAAAGACACAGAGAGATGATGAGCATCTATGAGGCAAGGAGAGAAAGCCTGGAACACATCCCTTTCTGTGACCCTCAGAAAAAAATTGACCATGCCAACACCTTGATTTTGAACTTCTAACCCGTAAGAATATACATTTTTGTTGTTTAAGACACCCAGTCTTTGGGATTTTATTATGGCAGTCCTAGCAAACTAATATGCTATTCCTTTTCTTTCCACCTTGTGCACTGGTGTTTCTCTTGGACACTGCATCTAGCATTTTTTAATTCAACTTAAGTCTGGTTGAATCCATTTCATTATCTTGTGAATATGACATATTTGAATATTTCCAAACTCCTGGGTCTCTTCTTTCTATTAATCTCATCTTTTCTTTCTTCCAACATAAGTTTCTTCTTCCTTTTGATTGTTTTATAATTTTCCTCATTTCCTTTTTCTACAGCCATTGATTAATTTTTTAAAAAGATTTATTTATTTATGTGTGAGAGAGAGAGAGAGCACACATGAGCACTGAGGAAGGGCAAAGGGGGCAGAAAAGAGAAAATCTCAAGCAGACTCCCCGCTGACTGAGGAACCTGACACTGGGCTTGATCCCATGGCCCTGAGGTAAGGACCTAAGCCAAAATCAAGAGTCAGTTGCTTAACCTACTGAGCCACCCAGATGCTCCCACAGTCATTGATTTAGAAGATATATGGAATGTTTCTGTTATTTTAGTGATTATCCTAGACACTTCTTTTATTTATTTATTTACTTTAGAGATTTTACTTATTTGAGAGAGAGAGAGAGCACGGGGGATGCAGACGGAGAAGCAGAATTCCCTCTGAGCAGGGAGACTGATGTGGGGCTCAATCCCAGGACCCCAGGATCATGACCTGAGATAAAGGCAGATGCTTAACAGAGTCACCCAGGCACACCAACCCTACAAACTTTAATATGTGTACTTAACTTAGCATATTTGAAAATGAATCAGTCGTTTACTCTTCTCCTGAACAACAACAAGAAAAGGAATCCAGCATGCAATAATTGCAAGCAAACTTATTCTAGTTCATACAAAATAGTTTGTGTACCTCCCTTGTTTTAATCTTACTTTTTAAAAACTCTGCCAATTAGGATTTGTTACTATTGCTTTGTATCACTCCTGTTTATTCAAACTTTATTTAGATTAAAAACCTATTTACCATTTTACTAACACACAATCTCTTTTAACATGGCCAGCTTCCAGCTAGGATCATTTTTCCTCCTTTGAAATTTATTCGCCCTTTAGTAGTGATTATCCCCATAAATAATTTAGAAGTATTATTTCTTGTCTTCTCACTGCTAGCGAGAAACCAGGGGCTCATACATTTTCAATTAATGCATAATCAGCTCTTGTCCCCCAACTGTTTTTAAGGGCTTCTCTTTCCTCTGAGCAACCCTGAGTAACCTCTGAGTAACCCGTTTACAAAGATGTATCTAGGTGTGCATGTCTTTAGATGATTACCTGTGTGAGATTCTTCCTTTCCTGAAGTCTGGGATCATATATTTCATCCACAATGATAATTTTTGAGCTATTATCTCCTTGGATATTGTTTGTCTTTGATTCTTGTCACTGCTTACTTCTAGAATTCTTAGGAGATATATTTTGAACAATCTCATCTGTCTTTTTGCTAAACCTTCACACATTTTTTTAAACTTTTGTGTCTCTGTTAATTCCTCAATAATTTACCTAATTTCATATGCCAATTAGTTTTATTTTCACTTAATACTTAATATGCTGTTTGATTTGTAACTGTTTAATTTCATTATCTGCCATCCTTCTTGGGTTTTTCCATTGCCTCTTCAATGTCTACATACACAATAAATATTCTTAATACTTCTTTTATAATTAGTAATTTCATTAGATGAGCTATTCATTTATCTAGTTCTGTTTTTCCTTAAATTCTTCATTCGTTTACTTCTGCACTTTGTGTAGTTTCTTAAAAAATTAATTATTACTACAACTTCACATTTCCTGGAATTCTATTTATTGAAATGTTTGAGAGCCATGTTAAGGAAGCATTTACTTTAGAGGGCTTATGTTTGCTTATATTAATTACCTATGAATATTATAGTCCTATTTTATTTTAAGTTTCAAAAAGCATGTTGCTTTTGAGATTCCTTGAGAGTCAATAATCAAATTATATGAGAACTAGCTAGTATAAATAAATTTTCCAGGGAGACTTCTGTTTGTTTTGTTTATTTTTAACCTACACTCAGAGCCAGGGATGAAACAGAAAATTTCTCTTGCTCTTCTGTCTCTGTGGTGGGAATTTTTTTTTTAAGATTTTATTTTTTTATTTGATAGAGAGCATAAGCGGTGAGGAGCAGTAGAGGAAGAGGGAGAAGCAGGCTCCCCGCTGAGCAGAGAGCCCGCTGCAGGGCTCCACACCAGGACCCTGAGATCATGACCTAAGCTGAAGGCAGAGGCTCAACCAACTGAGCCACCCAGATGTCCTGGGAACTTTTTTTTTTTTTTAATGCACTTGTTTTTTGAGAGATAAACCTTCCTTGGAACTTGAAATATATAAGGTGGTTCTGGATCCAAATTTCCACTCTACTCGGGACAAGGAACTAAATTTCTAGGCTATTAGCATTGGTTTATATGCCCCTTGGTATCTGGCAGCTTCAGCATATGTGTCACTTCCTGGACCTGGGAACTTTGTTTCCATCCATAATAGATTCACCTATTATCTTTCAGGGTCTCTAATAATATACATAAGCATGATTATTATTATATTTAACATTCTTATGTGCAAAATAGCAGAAGATGGCCAAGATGTCTCTTGTCTTACTAAAGGCAAAGGTCAACGCAACTCAATTAACATTTATTGAAATATATTATGTAATATATTTTATTGTGACTATCAATAATTTGATAATCTATAAAAAGCTGAATTCCATATTTTGCGTTGTTATTCACACAGCAAAGCACTTTGTAGATACGTGTATTACAGTGACTATTAAATCAAATTTAGAAAATAATATAGCTCTATTACACATCATTAGAAATATATTTTGATTTGGCCACTTGACCAGCAATGGTTCCTGTAAGATATGTTTGTGAGTGAGTCTCATATTCACTGTGTGATGATTACTATTTCTGTAAATAGCTATTTGATGTATGGCTAATATAAATCTCTTTGAAACATTCATTGCTAGTGTAATTGCCATAGGATTTACATCTTGTTCTAAAAGTCAATTGTCAATATAGAAATATGTAATACAATTCTGTGATTCCACATGTCTTTGAAGCACAAGTAATTCCTAAAATTTATTGTTCTGCATTTCTTTGTCAAAGGTATTATTTTCTCCTTTCTTAATAGAACTTCAGTAAGCTACTGTCTCAAAATGTGAACAATATTATGACATTGTCTATTGTCATCTTATTATTTCTGAAGAAATTAAATTACCAGTAAGTTTATATCTGAAATAATCAATTTAAATTTAGAACAGGTAAGATACTATTTAGAAGCTGACAAAAAGTTGTTGGTATATTACAAAAGTGCATCTAATTAAATGATTTTTGAAAAGCCAAAGTAGTTCTTTTCTTCTCTAACTAATCTCATAATGATTTCAATTAAAATTTTTTTAAAATGTATGTTGCATTTGTTCTCTTAAATAATTATTTTGTACTTGGAAACTATCTGTAGTATCTATCTAACAATTGGATAATAATGGCCATTTTCATCTGGAGACTAATTTTGAGAAGTGTTTTCTATTTTCAAACAGATAAATATATTCTTTTCATTTTTCTATCACTTTTTCTCTGAATTGTAACTTTATTTTGTACTTTTTTTCTTGTTATTTCAAGTAATACCAGCTGATATTATCTCTCCAAAACATTATTACTAAAATAACTTATCTTAATATTACAATTTTAATAAGGATATTTTTACTTTAGATGTAATGAATTATGGACAGCTTTTTTTTTTAATGACAAGTGAAGCTTACAGAAATAGTTTAATATACCCATGGGTATGTTCTTAATTCATGTTTGATGCAAAAGATAGCAGCCGTAGTTATTACTCCAGGCTTTTCGTGGCATATTATACATTTAAGGCATTAGAAGAACATCACAATTTCTAAGTCTGAGTTTATCCACTCAGCATACTTTTGTTGACTGACCATGTGCGAGGCACTGTTAAAGACCCTGAGATTATGAAGATTAATGCAGATGTAGGCTTGAGCAGTGACATCCTGGGGACACAGTTGCTGAGGCATCAAAAATATAATCTGATTAGGTTGATTGAAATACCAAAAGCATTGTTCCTTAGTTTTGACAATTTATAAAAGCCATTTGCAATGTTTTTTACATCATTCCATAAAACAGTTACTGACATTTTAGGGATTCAGTAAGACTCTCATCTCTATCTTTAAGCCTCCAGTCCCCCTTCCTGGTTTCTAAAAGATGAGACAGTTGTTGTTCTATATGGTTGAAGAATGAAAATTTAGGCACAATTTGCTGCCAAGCACACCAGAGATATCAGACTCGTGAACGTTTTCCAGTTTGATACCCATGGAAAAACTAGAACTAGAAGTAAAAAGAGGAGAAATTTCATTTTTAAATTACCAGGATCTTTCTATATACAAACCAATGGGCAATATTTACAGAGGTGTATAAAATATTTAGTAGTCATCTGCAGATCAAAAATAGTACTTTAGGGACACCTGGGTGGCTCAGTTGGTTGGACGACTGCCTTCGGCTCAGGTCATGATCCCGGAGACCGGGGATCGAGTCCCGCATCAGGCTCCCAGCTCCACAGGGAGTCTGCTTCTCTCTCTGACCTTCTCCTCGCTCATGCTCTCTCACTGCCTCTCTCTCAAATAAATAAATAAAATCTTTTAAAAAAATAGTACTTTAAATACATAAATATGAATGTTCCATTATGGTTTTATTCACACTAGAAATGTTCCATAGGGTAATGTATTTATAATCTCAGAAGTTTTTGTTAATCAAATATTTAGGATTAAGTAGAGTAATAAAAATCGAAAAAAAAGTCATTTATACATCAGTAGATTTATGCCTACATCTATTTATCTAGATGAACAATAATTATAGATTTTCACTGTGGTAGAGTTTTGATATAAAATTACCTAAATGATCAATATTAACAATAACATACAGTTACTTTAATGGTATTTAAATAACCAATCAATAACCACTAGATTATTCTGACATTTCAAATTCTATCTACAACCTTATATAGTACCAATAGCATCCTATTTGTGCAATACAATTGAAATAACCATTTTGGGGACTGTAAAATTTTATGACTCAAATTGTTTCAATAAATTTTTCATTTTCCAATGAACTTCTTTGATATCATGTAGGTATAGATTAAAGGTGTTCTTATTCTTGTTTACTCTAAATTTATTTAATAGTACTTTAAATTTATCTACACTGGATTATCAGTGATTACCTGATAAACTGTATAAAGCCAACTGTACTACAATATATGTATCTTTCCATGAGAATCTTTTGAACCATAGGAGTTAACTATAATTTACTGACTCTTTTTGTTGTTTATTTATTTTTAAAGATTTATTTATTTCAGAGAGAGCACAAGAGAGAGGGGAAGACAGAGAGGAGAGAGAATCTCATGTAGACTCCTCACTGAGTATGGAGCCAGACACGGGTCTTGATCCCACAATCATGAGATCACAACCTGAACCAAAACCAAGAGCTGCACACTCAACCAACTGTTCCACCCAGATGCCCTTGTTATATATTTAAATAAAGTTTAGAACTAAAGAAAATATCAGCTTGCCTTTTTAAATTCAAATCATAATTTAAAATAATTTGCATAATATTATATTCATTCAGACAGAAAGTACACCTTTAAAAAGCAGAGAGCATGGATCATCCTTTCTTCTGTTGAAATGACTGTTGAAATTTTACAAAGGTCTAGGCCAGTCTACATGTTGAATCCTACCAGAAAATAAATTCTAATTGGTTTCTGTAATCCTCTATTTACTGAGGATACTTTCTTCTTTAAAATACTGCTACTTCTTGATACAAAATAGTAACACCAGCAACACTTTAAAGTTTTTAATGATTGATATGTGTTCTGGGTCTAGCAAAATATATATTTCAATCTGAAAGTTAAGCTACAGTGGTGATGAGAAAGAATCATGGAGCCTTGTTTCCCCTACACTCAGCTTCAGGAAACCCTAACCACAATATATGCAATGCAATTATGTCATATATCATATTATATATCATACCATATGTATTAGCTTTCCAGAGCTGCATAAGTGTATCACAAACTGGGTAGTTTAAAACAACAGACATTTATTCTCTCAAAGTTCTGGATGCTAGAAATCTTTGATATCAAGATATCAGCAGGTTTATCTTTCTTCCGAAGCCTCAAGGGAGAAACACTTTCTTGTCTCTTCCTAACTGTTGGGGTCACAACAAAAATTGGTGTCCTGCCTTGCGTATGCATCACTTCAATTTATCCATCTGTCATCACATCAAAAGGCCTTCTTTCATCTGTGTTAGGTCTCTCCTCTGTGTCTCACTCTCCAAATTTCTCTCCCTTTAAAAGGATACCAGTCATTGAATTTAGGACCCACACTAATCTGGCATGACCTCATCTTAACTTGATTACATTCACAAAGACTCAATTTCTAAATAGAGTTTCCAGTGGATATGAATTTGGGAGGGGGGCATTTCTCAACCCAGTACATTATATCATATTATATCATATCACATGTTATATAATATAGTATAAAAATTTTTTAAACAATTCTGATTTTATTTAGATAAGTACAAGTTAAACCTAAACTAGGTGTAGGCTTATCTATAATAGCAGAGTTTCTTAATCTTAACATTATTGGCATTTTGGATTAGATACATTTTTTTTTCCAGTGGCTGTCTTATGTATTATAGGATGTTTTAAAGCATCTCTGGCCTCTGCACACCAGATGCCAGTACCCCATGTCCCTCTCTTTTGATGGTTATTATAATTATTTTCAAAATCAAAAATGTCTTCAGACATTGTCAAATGTACCCTGGGAAAAAATTACTTCTAGTTGAGAACCACGGTTGAGAAACCTTGGACAGTTCCATTTTTCTCACTGGAATCTACTATACCATTAACTCTTTCCCACCAACTTCTGAAAGATTTATTTATTTATTTAAGTGGGAAGGGGCAGAGGGAGAGACAGAGAATCTCACCAGACTCCCCACAAGCATGGAGCCAGATGCAGAGCTCCGTCTCAGCACCCTGACCTGAGCTGAAGTTAAGAGGCAGACACTTAACCAACTCAGCCACCCAGGTGCTCTCACCTGTCCTTCCCCCTTAGGCCTACACTACTTTCAATCTTCTTCCTTCTGTTCCTCCCATGCCTCATGATATACTTGAATATATCTTTGATTCCTTTTTTTTTTTCCCTGCACCCCCACATTCTGTTCATCACCAAATCCTGCTGGCCAGAACTCAAGAACACATGTATTCTAGTAAGTTCTCACCACTTACACACCTAACATCTGGTCTGAGAGTCATCATTCACTTGTGAAATGACGTCCTTATTTGGCGTTTCGATCATTACATCTATAATCCACTTTCAAGATTTAATTCAAATGAATTTACAGTGAATTGTAGCTCAGAATTTGTTATTCTTTTTTTTTAATTTTTTTTTTAATTTGTTATTCTTCTGTACTACCCTGAAATGGCTTCCCATGTTGGCCTACATGGAACTAACACTTCTAACTTTTTGAGACTGAGATGAATCTTAAAATTGATTTTGCTTGAATGAACTGAAGTTGGTATCTTCAAGACATGATTTGAATTTGTTTCTGTAAGACATCAAGTAGCACCACAATCATGAGAACACTTAAATTATATTCTTTTTTTGTTTGAGGTTTTGGGGGACACCATATTTGTAGTATAAATTTAAACTTTAAATTTGAAACAGTGCTACCCTATAGTTTAAATATTCAATGGAGTTTTTACCTACTTGTTCCATCTTTTGTCATAATAGAGACAGCTAAGTCTCCTTGCTATCATTTTCTATTTTGTTAACTTTACAGTGTATGAAATTATACCTACTATTAGATTTTTGTTGGCTCATTTTTTATATTTTGGTTTCTAATGATAAATGATGATAAATGTTGGATTTGGGGGAGTTTAACATGAATAGATACACATATGCTAATCTCTACTCAGAAAAATTTATAAAACCTTTTGTGTATTATTATTTGTTTGATCTTCTACAAGTTGAGGTACACATAACATTCTGTGTTGGATTAACGTTCTGCTTGTGGTGGAGCCTCATTATATAAGAACTGAAATAGATTTAGCTTTAGGAAAATATTTCATTACATTTTAGGAGAGTTTGGCAATTTTTCATTTTTATTTTTAATGAAAAAAAATGGTTCAATCAGATAATTATAAAAATAAGTTTAAAAAAATTATAGATCTGTTGTTTCCAAGTAGACTGTTCACAAGACTCAAATCAGCCAGCTAATTATAAGCAATATTATGCTATGCTTTGGGGCTGGTGAACAAATCCAGTCAGGAAATTTCCTGAACCAGGAGGAAACCTATATTAGAAAGTATTGCCCCTACTTATGGTATTATGAAAAACAATATTCAGTTGTGTCAAAGCACTGGATTTTTGGTGCCAAAAAGAGCAATTACCTATATGGTGTCTACATTTACCATTGTTCATCCAGTTAATACTCGATATAACAAGATAATGTATTTTCTTACTTACCTTCTTTAGATCCTCATCTTAATAAGCATTTCTAAGATGAGTAAGAATTACTGAAGGATAGGTACTTTGTAAACATTCTATTTAGTACTGAGGGGGAGGTAGCAAGTAAATCACTAACAGGTACATTTAGGGAACCAGTTCTCAACAATGTTAACTATGTCAGGGAGTTGTCAAGGATAGGCAGAACTAACAGCATAAAATTTAAGTTGTATTGATTCAAAATCTAGTTTTCAGTGGTTGACACCTTCATTAACTGGCTTGGAAGCAAAAAGGTTTCAATAAGCCAGTTGCATTCCTGTGATTGGAAAGCACAATCCATCTGTCTCTGTGTGAGTAAAAAATAAATCAACGTTTCAGATCAGTCTTCCCTTTTAGGAGTATCCTGGTTTCCAGGAGTGATATATATATATATATATATATATACATATATATATATATTCATATATATATGAAATATTTGTTTAAAAAATTGGTTTTTTAAATATAAACTTGAAGAATCCCTAAGAAAGGCAATAAAAAATCATTAACATTTTCACTGTTGTATAAGGTTTTGAAGGATTAAAAAACAATCTGAAGTCTTCTCATGGCCTCATACGGGTCCACAGGTCTACAATAAGAATGCTTGCCTGAAGGATATCATGCTAATGAACACCCTGAAGTGTTGGGCTCCTTTCCAGTGGGACTCTTGTTAGGATATTCCTTATATACATAAAGAACACTAGGATAGAGTGTACAAATAGTATTTTTTCTTAATTTATTTGTGGATATTAAAATTGAATTTGTAAGACCTAATTAGAATATAAAAGATCAAATTACAAAAGCAATGTAACATTTTCAAAGGCAGAAATCTACTTAATGTTGTATATTAAGGACAGTGCTGGAAAATGTGTATATAGATAAATACACTATATATAATACACATTTGTTGAGTGTACATTATCACATAGTGCAATGAGATCCTGAATTTTCATCATTTTTATATCTCATCTTTCCAGGATATATCTTTTCTTCTTATCATATCACCCCCTACTGCCTTATCTATCTCATAGGACTTACTGATTTTTTTTTTAATAGTTAGTGAGTATCCACTTGTATAAGCAGGCAGGAAGCAGATAAGATTTTTATTAGGAGGTTTTTGGAATTAAAAAGAATGTTCGGGCACCTGGGTGGCTCAGTGGGTTAAGCCTCTGCCTTCGGCTCGGGTCATGATTCCAGGGTCTTGGGATCGAGCCCCACATAGGGCTCTCTGCTCCGCAGGGAGCCTGCTTCCTTCTCTCTCTCTGCCTGCCTCTCTGCCTACTTGTGATCTCTGTCTGTCAAATAAATAAATAAAATCTTAAAAAAAATAAAAAGAATGGTATAATTAGGGAGAAGATGTAAAGAAATGTTATTAAAAGAATGACCCATTGGTAGCTGGAAAGTCAAGATAAATATAAATCTGTGACGTAACATCTAGGATTATAAAATTCATATCTGAAGGGTTATTATCTACAATGACTCTTTTTGTTATTATTTGATTCAAAATATCTTTAATTTTCATTTGAATTATTTTAAGATATTGTGCCAACCTCCCACCTTAGCTCCATCATCCTCTGTTTCTTTGTACATCTTGCTTTCTACCATGCGCAGGTTAAACTAAAACTTCTTACCAGTGCACCTTTGGGAAGTTATTTAACTTCTCTCTGCCAATATCAATCATCTGTCAAAAGATGAGCAAAGTACATGGGCGGGCACATGCACACACGCGTGAACACGCACACACACACACACACACACAGAGATTATAGGGAAAACTAAATGAGTTAAACCATGTAAAATTGCTTAAATCCTGAGATCAAGCCCCGCATTAGGCTCCCCGCTTACTGGGTAGTTTGCTTCTGCCTCTCCCTCAACTCATTCTCTCTCTTTCTCAAATAAATAAATTAAATCTTAAAAAAAAAATGAACTGTATTTTGTAATCCATTACTCTCCCTTCTATCCTTTTAATCAGCCATCATATATATGGGTTGCTTTTTAAAGGGCCTTCCAAAACTACTATTAAATAACATAATGTTAGAAACTATCTACTGGTCAAACACTTTCTGGTTTAGTCATAAACAAACACTTAAAACTCATACTATGCAAAACTTTTCAACCAACAGATTGAACAAAGCAGATTGCAACCCTTAAAGTGAGTGGTCCTCATCACATTACCTGAAGCCCTGAATGGGGGCGGGGGAGAAAGGGCTGGTCCTCTCAATGAGTTCTAGGGAATTCCTCCTTGCTTGAACACTGGCTTTTCCCATCTTACTTCTTAAAATGAAACAGCTCTATTTAAATTTCAAACATTCTGACTTTTTCACTGAAATTATCACACCATTGGTCCTCATGGGTCTCTGGCTTTCTGGCTGCATATTTTGGGATTTGTCAGCTTCCATAATCACAGCACAATTCTCCTATAATGAATTTCTCTCTCTCCATCCCTCCCTCTCTCCTGATACATAGCTAGATAGATATTTTTATATCTTTATCCAATTAATGTTGTTCCCCTGGAGAACCCTGACTAATACAGATCTCTTGCCTGCTTGCTTCCAGTTGGGTTTAGCCAGTGAGAGGCACCAGAGAAAATCAAAAGTTTTCAGGAATTTTCTCTTTTAGGTCTAGTGGTTGTAAGAAATTCCCTAATGTTCCTATGCCCTTATTTTTAATATTATATTCTAACATTTGTGAAGCAGAATGTTATTATGGTTTTTGTTCTACAAATAAAAATAATAGCATGTTATTCATTTAGAAAACATGAATCCTTGCTTGACTTAAGAAGCTACTTATTTGGGGCGCCTGGGTGGCTCAGTGGGTTAAGCCTCTGCCTTCGGCTCAGGTCATGATCTCAGGGTCCTGGGATCGAGCCCCGCATCGGGCTCTCTGCTCAGCAGGGAGCCTGCTTCCTCCCCACCCTTCTCTGCCTACTCGTGATCTCTATCTCCGTCAAATAAATAAATAAAATCTTTAATAAAAAAAAGAAGCTACTTATTTCTATTCTAAACATTGAATATATCCTTTCAAATACAATGAAGAAAAATTTTGCAATGCTAACTAGTCTGTTTCATTTCTGTCATAATTATACTTTTTCCCTTTGCACTATTTCTTCCCCTATGGTTGAAACAATAGGTTATTGTAGTTATTAATTTTGTAACATAAATAGCATTTTAAAATATTGACCCATTGCATATTAGTTTTTTCTTAAATAAAGTTCTTATGTATTCTTTCACCAACTAATCTGAGCCATGAGGGTTATTACCACAAGGTAAGTTGTTTGTAGACAGCTGATATAGGAGGAAAATTGGTATTTGAACTACCCTCAACAGGCCTAAAACTAAGAAAAGATGCATATTAAGTAGTTTGAGGAAATGAAGAAAAATAGCATTGGGTCATCTGTGTTTAGAGGCAAGGAAAAAACTTGGATAAGTATTTCTAAACTTTTCTCAGCACTGATATAGCACTAAAGGGACTAAAAGTTTCTAAATACTCTAAAACAAGACATTGAGTATAGGCAGGTGCCTAACTCGAATGATTCCATAAATGGTCTCTCTGGCAGAGGCAACAGTCATATACTTGAGGGTTGTGTGGCAATCAGCTCTGACAAATAAATAATTTCTGTTCAAGATTTCAAACCATACCAACAAGAAACAAACTGTAGCAAGTTGTAGTAGAAGAACATAATATCATAATCATCTGCAAAAGAGATCTAATTCTAAAATCAATAACAGGTAACTAAGAACAAAATATTTAAAAATAAATGTAACAAAAAGTATAAAATGTATACTCTGAAAATTATAAGACCTCCCTGAAAGTAAGTAAGAACTCAATAAATAAAAGAGCATCCCGTGAATCATTGAACACTACATAAAAACTAATGATACTGGCTACTTGAACATAATAAAAAAATCAATTTAAAATAAAGAACATACCATGTTCATAGATTTGCAGACTTCAGATTGCTTAGATGATATTCTCCCCAAATTTATCTTCCAACTGTAGACATCACTGTTAAAATTCAAGCTTGCTTTTTTATAGAAATCTGTAGGCTGATTCTAAAAGTCATATAAAATTACAAAGGATCTCAACTAGCCATAACAATTTTTTTTTGGGGGGGGGGGAGGAACAAAAGTGGAAGACCCATACTTCCTGACTTGAAAACTTACTTAAAGCTTGTATTGTATTGGCATAAGAATAAACTATAGATCATTGAAACAGAATTGAGAATGCTGAAATAAGCCCATGTGTCTATAGTCAACTGATTTTTGGCAAGGGTCAGGACCATTCAAGGGGAATAAAAAGTCGCTTAACAAATAATGCTAGGGCACCTAGATAGCTAGATGAAGAAGAATGAAGTTGGACCCTCACCTCACAGCATATATAAAAATTAACTCGAAGTGGATCAAAAGCCTAAATGTAAGAGAAAAAAAAAAACTATAACACTCTTAGAGGAAAACATAGAAGTAAATTATCATCACTTGGATTTGGCAATGGATCATTAGATATAACAGAAAGCATAAGCAACAAGAGAAAAAACAGAGTGAACTTCATCAAAATTAAGAACTTTAGCACTTCAAAGGACACTGTCAATAAAATGAAAAGAAAATCCAAAGAATGGGAGACAATATTTGCAAATTACATATGTGAAAAGAGATTTATATCTAGAATATGTGCTCATAATTCATCATATTAATATTATATATATAAGCTTAAAATTCAATCAATAAAAAGACAAATGACCCAACTGAAAAAGGACACAGTATCTGAATAAGTATTTCTCCAAATATATACAAGTGGCCAACTAGCACACAGGAGATGCTCAGCATCACTATTTACTATAAAAATGTAAATCAAAGCCATGAGATAGCATTCACACACACACTAAAATTAATAAAACTTTAGATAGTAACAAATATTAATGAGGATGTGGAGAAATTAGACCCCATTTTATAGTCCTGTTGAAAAGGCAAAATGGTGAAGCCACTTTGGAAAATAATCCGGAAGTTCCTAAAAACATGGCTCAATATATTAAACATTGAGTTAACATGATTCAGCTATTCCATGCATAGGTGTACACATAGAGGAAATAAAAATATATATCCTCACAAAAATCTGTATGTGGATATGTACAGTAGGATTATTCATAATAGACAAAAGGTTTGAAAACAATTCAAATATCCATCAACTGATAAATAAGCAAAATGTATATATTGATACAATGAAATATTATCTGACCACACAAAAACATTGAGTAATGACACATACTATAGTATGAATGATAATTGAAAACATTATGCTAAATGAAGAATGCCAGTCACAAAAGACCATGTGTGATATGACTCCATTTATATTAACTGTCCTGAAAAGGCAAACGTATAGAAATAGAAAATAGATGAGTGGTTTACTGAGGGCTGGACAGATTGGGGAATAGTGGAGTGACAGCTAAAAGGTAACAGAGTTTCTTTCTGAGGTGATCAAATATTCTGAAATTGACAATGGTGATGTTGCATATTCTTGTAAGTAAGCTAAACCCCACTGAATTATACAGATTAAACGTTTGAATCGTGTGGTGTATTAATTATATCTCAGCAAACCTAACATAAAAAAATATAGTAGTGTAAGTGTGAAAATGAGTTTGTGAAGTTAGTCTCAGTGAACTTTAGTGCTTAAAATTTCAGACATACACATGCTCATGTATATGTACACAGATACATACAAACTTAGTGCTGAGAACCAAATAGTGAGAATAATATTATGCTTAATGAGATATGCATATAGATATATATACACACACACATATATATATACTTGTGTATCACTGACATATTGAGGAATGGCAATAGAAGCAGTTTTCCAAAGGCATAGTAATAGAATGTTCCCATGCCTACAGAGAAAAATCAGAAAGCATTACAAATATATACTGCAAAATGGTTCAAATGAAAATAAAATGTAATGTTAAATCTTTTATGTTTCCTTTTTACATTTTCTTAATTTTCTTTATAGTGGATAGCCCTGATAAATTTTATCAAAACTTCATTATATTTTCAAAGGTATTAAAATTTACATAGCTTATCAATTGAAAATTAATATTTTCTTTGACAAATGACTGTCATGTTAGAATGCTGGGAAAACAGTAAGTTTGAATTTATAATATAAAGTATTATTTTAATTTCACAATAAAAACAGACATGAAAAAGTAACAATGGACTGAGAATTAAAAGATCCTGATGTGAGTTTTGGGGGGTTGTTGCTACCTGGCTTTGTAACAGCTATTTACATCCAACGTTCTCTTATCTAGTACTGTTATATACCACTTTGGAAAAACCTTATTTATATGTTGTATCTTGATACCTCACATTGTTATCTATTTTCTTAGTAAGAATCAAATTTGTTTTTTTCTTTGCAAATAATTTTGACAGAGTTCTCTCTCTACTATATAATGTACTAATTAATTACATTAGAGAAGTTAATAAAACAAAATAATGCAGCTTTAGTTTATTAGGAAAAATAGAAAGATTTGCTTTTTTTTTAATATTTTATTTATTATTTTGACAGACAGAGATCAGAAGCAGGCAGAGAGTCAGGCAAAGAGAGGAGGAGGAAGCAGGCTCCCTGCTGAGCAGAGAGCCCGATGTGGGACTCGATCCCAGGACCCTGAGATCATGACCTGAGCTGAAGGCAGAGGCTTTAACCCACTGAGCCACCCAGGCGCCCCAAAAGATTTGCTTTTTTGAATGATTTTCAGAAGTGAAAATACCTGTGTTTTCAGAATCTGACAAAATTGTATAATAGTGAGGTAATTATACTTAGAGCTAAACTGTATATTTTTTTCTATTGATTTTGCCTTGTTTTATTATTTGTATTGGCACATATTGCCAATAGATTTTATGCATTCTCAAAACAGAAGATAGAAAATAAATGGTGAAATTTATGTTGATAATATCAGGAATCAATTGCTAATGAATGAACTGATAATTATTCTTCGGGTTTTTAAAATTCCTTTGTAACAACCAATCCCCCCCACCCCCATTTTATAGACACTGCTCTCATTTTATACAGATAAGCAGGAGTCTAGGGAGACTGCTTGCACAAATACTTCACTAAAAATGAGAGAGTGCTTGAAATTTTCTCGGGTAGGTCATGTCTGCTTACGTAGGACAATGAGATTTGGAACCTTCTTCCATAGGACTTATCCCGTTAGGAGAAATAGATGCACACTGGTGAAGAATATGGAAAAAGGTTCCCTTTTTAATTTTTTTTTTAGAAAACACACACATTAAAAAAAAACATTTTGACATAGATCTGATAACAGTATTATATTTAATAACTGCAGCTTCACTTACTTTAGTCATTTTTCCTGTCAAAAAATAAATGATTGGTAGAGATAAAGCATGTGTGTAATGGGTATTAGCCACTATAACTTATTCTTTAATTTCATCTTTCTAGTTACATTAGCTAAAAGCAGTTATGAGCAGATTAGCACAGTGAGGTAGATAGCACTGGATACTGTTAAACACATTGAGAGGGCCAAAGGCTTTCAAGTGGAGAGGGATGTGAGGCCGAAAGCGAGATCACATCAAAAACAAGCATTTCTGATCTAATTATGTTACTCTGGGTCCGTCTTTGTTATCCATTACTGGAAAACCATAAAGCCTAAGACATTTATCATCTCCCTATCTTGTCTTCCTTTTGGAACATACCGATTATTTTATTTGGTTTAAAATTCTACAGATATTCTTACACTCAGTGAGTGATTACACCCTAAAATAGAGAAGAGATAAGTTTATCACAAAAGCGTAATTTATCAACAGAGGTTGAGAGAATAAAAAGAGGAATTTAAATCCTATTCACTTGGAAAATGACAGATCTTCAACATGGAACATGTTTTTGAGAGAAAGCTAGATGAAACTAAATAGATGGAAGAATGTAGTACAGAATACAGAAGATGTCAAACACCTTAAACATCATAGTGAAGATGTAAAAAATAAAAATAGGACCAAAAAAAAAAAAAAAACACCACATAATGTTTGGAATAAGAATAGGAATGGAAATTATCTTGTAAACTGAATGTGGCTTCTGGTACTTTTAGCATAGAACTAAATAGGAACTGTCTGTTGGGAAAATAAGTTTCTCCTCAATGACCCACAGTAGAGAGAAGATATTAGAATAAGATTACAAAACTATGTATCTTTGTATTGTATTTTAATTCTCTCAGGTTTATAAACAATGAATTCAATAGCAAGCTATTAAAAAGGTGTTGGTGAGTTTACATGGGCCAGTAGGGGGGAATGTGGGTGTCCTGTTAATAATCATTTTTCCACCTTGCTGTGTATGTAATGACCTTACTTGCACATTCTTTAGGTCTACACAGGAGGGGAACTTGGTATATTAAGAGTTGATGCATAAAAAAGTTATGCTGACAACTGTCAAAGTCAGCAGCCATTCAAGCAAGGAGTTTTTAGTTAAGGTGTTTATTTGTTGAGCGTGATCCCAGAGAATATTATGAAGTATAAAGTCTTCTATTCCTAAAATACAGAACATTACTCCCTAGATAGTTGATAGTAAATTCACTATTACTTCACTCTAATTTTTTTAAAAGATAAAGAAGAGTATATAATTCATTTGGATAGCCCTGAAATAATAATAAGCAATAGTTCAAGGTTGAAAAAGTTAGATTTTTCACAAATTTTATATTCAAATAGAATTTGACTTTTATTTCTAATGTCACTATTTAAAAGCATCAAATGAGTATAGTTGAAGACATAGAATTATGGAATAAAATTACTACCTTGATCTTATGGTCTTATGATCTTTGATATTTTTTTAAGATCTTATGATCTTTTTTTTGATATTTTATTTATGTATTTGACAGAGAGAGACAGTGAGAGAGGGAACACAAGTAGGGGGATTGGGAGAGAAAGAAGCAGGCTTCCCACTGAGGAGGGAGCCTGATCCAGGGCTCGATACCAGGACCCTGCAATCATGACCTGAGCCGAAGGCAGATGCTTAACAACTGAGCCTCCCAGGCACCTCAACTACCTTTATCAGAACTGAAGAAAACACCTATATTGTACTATAATATTCACTTATTGAGCCCATACAATTTCGCTGGTTGAAGTCACTTTAAAAATTATGTACTAGCAAATCTTATGTTTGGGTATAAATTAAAGAAATGAAATTGAAGAGATATTCAGGATAACACTGTTGTAAAGATGACAGTTACAACCATGTTACTCATGGTCAACACGTACAGAAGTAGTGAATCCAGCCTCCAATCCACCTGATGTTGACATGGATAAATTACTTCCCATCATGGTACTCTACTTTCCCTGGTTTACATTCCAAGGTCACCACAGTACAGGATAATGGCTGAAGATTTATCTGTTATGCTAGCATTTCAGGCAGTGAGAGGGACTAAGAGGAAAGATATATAGTTCCCTTCCCTTTAAGAATACTTACCAGAGCTGTTTTTACATGCCACCAGTAAAAATGTAATCACATGACCAAAACTGTCAATAAGGGTCTCTGGGACATCCAGTCTGATCTTCACGTCTATGCAACCAACTAAGAGTCATAGTTTCATTATTGAAAAACAAAGAGCACATATTTTTGAGATAAGTAATCCTTTCTAAAAATTTTGATAATAGTACCAATACTGTAGTTTTCTGTATTATTTATATAAGAGCGATTATATAAGAAATGACATTGTAATATATATTATCACTTTTTTAAAACTTTAACGGTACCAAATGATCTAAAGGTTATCTGAATGCTGTATTTCCAAGAACATCTCCTCTTTCTTCAGAACATTATTTTTTGCTTCTTCAGTAATTAAGCTGATACAAGGGTTGTTGTGTCTCCTGTCTTTGTTCTTAGAAATTTTACTTGCTTAAAGCTAAGTGAAATAAATGATTGGAGATAAAGTTGTGCACACACACACACACCATACAGTTCTAAAGTTCTAAATCAATGGACATTGTTCTAAAAATTTAGAAAACTGGGCATAAATAGACTTGAAAAATATATATAAATACAGCAAGATGAATTTGGGTCACTCGCAAAAGACGAAGGTTCAGAATTGGTTACTTAAAAGGTTTCAGAATCTTACTGGCATAAAATTTATACATAGTCTAAAAGATAATGTGCAATTATCTTTAAAATTCTGAGAAAAAATTATTCCCAACCCCAAATTCCATATCCAGAAAAACTATAAATCAAATATTGTGAAATAAAGATATATGCAGGCATGCACCACCTAAAAGTTTTTGCCTTACACACAGGAAGATCTCAGAAACATATAGAAAGACTCATACTAACAAAGGTGTGTCAAATCAGTATAACTTTGAGTTAACAAGAACTTATCATATCAGTTCATTAATTTGGCAAACACACCATACTGATGTAGGATGTTGATAACATACTCAGCATTTCACATGTATCCAGGAGAGCAGTGGAGTTGCCGCCTGGCTTCATCTAACTGCCCACAGTAAAATTAAAAAGGAAAGACAGGAGTTTAAAATAAAGAATTTTTCAGTATTCAAATAGAAGTCAAGAAAATAGAAAGGCAGAAGAGATTTCTTGGTTTGAAATTTAAATTATTTCTCATTCCCACATCCTCAAGATTTTCAAGTAAAGAAAGAGTTTCAGAGCAAAAATGAAACTCAGCATGTAAATATAAAATCATTGGGAAGTATCTGAAGAATTACCTGAGAAAAGTTTTCAGTTAGGCAAAAGACCCACCAGTGATCTTGTAGATGTGCCTTACAGTTTTCATTGAACATTAAAGTTTCTGAAAAATCTTAAGAAGGTGTTCTTCAGCAGCTTTGCTGGAAACCCAAGGCAGAAAAGTTCTTATTTTGGAGAAAATTTTTAATATGGTTTTTGTCTAATGGAGCAGATTTCCAATTGATCCATAAGAATCCACAAAATTTTTTAAAAGAGCTATTTTAGCTTAAACTAAAAGGGACAGAGGCAATATAAAATGAAAAGGGAACTTTGGATCCTCACACTTTTGAAGGACAGCAGCAGGCCCTCAAAACTTCCTAGCAGGCAACCTCTGCCCAGCTGCGTTTCAGAATCACTATCCACATGCAGGCCTCTGACATGCCTTCCATTTACCCCCTTTCTGAATGAGAATGGGTATAGTGACTCTTGTACTCGTTTCAACATTGTATTTGAATTATGAGGATCAGAGAGCTCATTGTTTTAGTTTTGGGGCCTCAAGCTTGAGAAAAACTAAATTCACAGAATTTTATAAAAGGAGCCACATATAAGGACCTCATTCAGATGAGCAGATCCTAGACCTCCAGCTTGAGCATTATGCAATAGATCACAGGTCAGCAAACTATGGGCAGGAGGGTCCACATGTTTTTATAAATAAAGTATTATTAGAACACAGGCATACATGCTCATTTACACACAATGTGTGTGTTTTCAAGCTATAATGGCAAAGTAGTCTTGATAGAGACCTTATCTCATACAATGTTACAATATTTACAATTATATAGATGATTCTTCAGAGATGGGTCTTAGGAAGTGGTAAATGTATTTTTCATATGAAAATAATGTAAATAATGTGTAACCAGCAGTCGCAGAGTGATGGTTTTAAAATATGCCTGCACATTTATTAATTTTACCACAAATATTTGAGTATAATTTTTCTCTCCTGAAATAGAGTCCAGAGTTAGTTTCTCATTTCTAATAAACAGACTATAATAACAGTGTCCGTGTCCAAAGCAAGGTCCCTGCAAAATACTGCAGCTTTTGCTTGGCTTAATCTTTCACAGGATACACACTCTTAGGACCCAACTAATGCGGTCTGAGGAAGTCCAGATTAGTTTACAGGGAGAGAAACATGGAGAAGCCCAAGTGGAGAGAAACTGTGAGCCTACTTCAAGGCCAGCAACAGCCACCAGACACCAGTGGGAAAAAAGATGTAGATGGTTTCAACTCCCTGACTGAGAAAGTATGAACATGGTTACGTTATCTTAGGACTTACCAGTTTTACTGTCTATCTTACCATTCAAAACAACCTAATAGAATGGTAAAATGTCCTTATAAAGACTGAGATAATTTGCCAGCTCATAAAAACACCCTTTGAGCTGGGATATTTTCTCTGGGATGCAATGTATAAGCTTATACATAGCAGTGTGCTTCAAAGAGCTAAAATATCTGAGTCCAGGAAATAAGGAGTAGAAGTGATATTGCCCCCCTCTCCTAATCACTCCCTTGATTCCCTATAACTTCTGGCTCTGCAAGTTTGTTTTTGTTTTGATTTGATTTGATTTGATTTGATTAGAGTTGGTGAATGCACAGCTATTAAATAGAATTTTAAGGATTATAATAGACCTGAAGCTATGACTAACACTTGGTCATTTGGACTCCTCACTAAAGAGGATGAGCAGGGGGAAAAATGTTACTTTATTGTAAAGTCCATACAGATCCAGATCCTTATAACTATAAAGGGCCAAAGTACTTGGGCACAAGTGTAGCAGCAACAGTATGTTTGGAAGCCAAGAAATTCATCAGGTTGCCTCTAGGTTCATCCAGATGCGTGACAAAAGTGAATGACCAGTATCCATGATTATGGTGCATCACAAGTAATTGGACGCATTATGGACAAAGATGCAAGTGACTCCAACAGCCAAGAACCTAGACATGCCAGATTCATGAAGGAAATCAAAATGTTCACATATCAGTTACAGCGTCAGAAACAGTTGCAGTAAGTAATACAAACTGTTGCATATAGTATTGGGCTTTTTGCCTAAGAACCTTAGAGAAATTGTATTAAGAATTAACTAGTAAGGGCTCTGTGAAGAAATCAGCTTAGTGGTGGGCAAAAGTTGATCTTATGTTGTGCAATAAATGGATTTTTTTGATTCTTCTTATGTAACAATTTAAAATCCTCTTGGGGTGCCTGGGTGGCTTAGTCCGTTAGGCATCTTTGGCTCAGGTCATGATACCAGAGCCCTGGCACACTCCTGTGTTGGGGTCCCAGCTCCACAGGGTATCTGTTTCTCTGCACCTCCCCCCTCTCATGCTCTATATTTCTCGCATGCTCTCTCGTGCATGCTTTCTCAAATAAAGGAAAAATAAATCTTTTTTTTTTTTTTTATCCTCTTGGTTCCTCCTCTTCTTCCAGCTTAGCCATTATATCATGCAGGGTTGTACTGGTTCCATGTGAGTGAAAAATGCCATAGTTGACTTGATATCATTGCTGTGTATACCTCATACATTTTGTTCTGGAGATTTTCTAACAGTATAAGGTAGAACGTCACCAGGAAAGACTCCCTCTATGCATGGTCGACTCCAGAGAGCAGAAGTGTTACCAGCCATAACATTTATGATATATAAATACTGCCTTCTTAATTATCCAGGCTAAGAACTTTGACATGTATTTCAAAGCACTTTATAGGCTGTTCTGGGGGGATCAAGTATCAGTCACCTGAGCAGTGGCTAAATCCGTAATACATCCTTCTTTTGACTTTCCTCCCTTCATGATTCACTCCCTTGCACTTTATATCCACCTCCTCTGATCATATCCCCAAACAAACTAAATGCATGAGAGCTTTGTCTTGGACTCTGGTTTTTGGAGAACCAAGGCTAACCTTGGCCTTCTCATTTTCTAATGTTTTCTTGACAACTGTTCTTTGTGATTATCTGCTTCTTCTTTTAGTTTTGTAGATTATACTCTTTATTCTATTACTAGTATCCCAAAGCCACGCTGAAGAAAGAGTAATAGGTAGATAGGCAGGTTGGCAGAGATAAAGATAGGTGAGATGTAGAAATACATATAGATAGAGATATTATGTGTGGGAATATGTTCAGTTATATTTACACAGATGCCTAAAATTCTGTGTTTATGTCACCTAATTTTAATTACGCTCTGTATGAACTCCTTATAGGCAAAGAGAGTTTCTGTCTTTTTCTTTTAATTTTTTTTATTTCTTTTCAGCGTAACAAAATTCATAGTTTTTGCACCACACCCAGTTCTCCATGCAATGCGTGCCCTCCATAATACCCACCACCTGGCTCCCCCAACCTCCCACCCCCCACCCCTTCAAACCCGCAGGTTGTTTCTCAGAGTCCATTGTCTCAAGGTTCATCTCCCCCTCAATTTCCCTCAACTCCCTTCTCCTCTCCATCTCCCCATGTCCTCCGTGTTATTTGTTATGCTCCACAAATAAGTGAAGCCATATGATTATTGACTCTCTCTGCTTGACTTATTTCACTCAGCATAATCTCTTCCAATCCCGTCCATGTTGCTACAAAAGTTGGGTATTCATCCTTTCTGATGGAGGCATAATACTCCATAGTGCATATGGACCACATCTTCCTTATCCATTCACCCGTGGAAGAGCATCTTGGTTCTTTCCACAGCTTGGCGACCGTGGCCATTTCTGCTATGAACATTGGGGTACAGATGGCCCTTCTTTTCACCACATCTGTATCTTTGGGGTAAATACCCAGTACTGCAATTGCAGGGTCATAAGGAAGCTGTATTTTTAATTTCTTGAGGAATCTCCACACTGTTCTCCAGAGTGGCTGCACCAACTTGCATTCCCACCAACAGTGTAAAAGGGTTCCCCTTTCTCCACATCCTCTCCAACACACATTGTTTCCTGTCTTGCTAATTTTGGCCATTCTAACTGGTGTGACATGGTATCTCAATGTGGTTTTAATTTGAATCTCCCTGATGGCTAGTGATGATGAACATTTTTTCATTTGCCTGAGAGCCATTTGTATGTCTTCATTGGAGAAGTGTCTGTTCATGTCTTCTGCCCATTTTTTGATATGATTATCTGTTTTGTGTGTGTTGAGTTTGAGAAGTTCTTTATAGATCCTGGATATCAACCTTTTGTCTGTACTGTCATTTGCAAATATCTTCTCCCATTCCGTGGGTTGCCTCTTTGTTTTGTTGACTATTTCCTTTGCTGTGCAGAAGCTTTTTATCTTGATGAAATCCCAAAACTTCATTTTTGCTTTTGTTTCCTTTGCCTTTGGAGACATATCTTGAAAGAAGTTGCTGTGGCTGATATCAAAGAGGTTACTGCCTATGTTCTCCTCTAGGATTCTGATGGATTCCTGTCTCACGTTGAGGTCTTTTATCCACTTCCAGTTTATCTTTGTGTACGGTGTAAGAGAATGGTCAAGTTTCATTCTTCTACATATAGCTGTCCAATTTTCCCAGCACCATTTATTGAAGAGACTGTCTTTTTTCCACTGTATATTTTTTCCTGCTTTGTTGAATATTATTTGACCATAGAGTTGAGGGTCCATATCTGGGCTCTCTACTCTGTTCCACTGGTCTATGTGTCTCTTTTGATGCCAGTACCATGCTGTCTTGGTGATCACAGCTTTGTAGTAAAGCTTGAAATCAGATAACATGATGCCGCCAGTTTTATTTTTGTTTTTCAACATTTCCTTAGCGACTCGGGGTCTCTTCTGATTCCATACAAATTTTAGGATTATTTGCTCCAGCTCTTTGAAAAATACCAGTGGAATTTTGATAGGAATGGCATTAAAAGTATAGATGATCTAGGCAGTATAGGCATTTTAACAATGTTTATTCTTCTGATCCAAGAGCATGGAATGGTCTTCCATCTTTTTGTGTCTTCTTCAATTTCTTTCATGAGTGTTCTGTAGTTCCTCGAGTACAGATCCTTTACCTCTTTGGTTAGGTTTATCCCCAGGTATCTTATGGTTCTTGGTGCTATAGTAAATGGAATCTATTCTCTAATTTCCCTTTCTGTATTTTCATTCTTAGTGTATAAGAAAGCCACTGATTTCTGTACATTGACTTTGTATCCTGCTACGTTACTGAATTGCTGTATGAGTTCTAGTAGTTTGGGGATGGAGTCTTTTGGGTTTTTCATATAAAGTATCATGTCATCTGTGAAGAGAGAGAGTTTGACTTCTTCATTGCCAATTTGGATACCTTTTATTTCTCTTTGTTGTCTGATTGCTGCTGCTAGGACTTCTAATACTATGTTGAAAAAGAGTGGTGAGAGTGGGCATCCTTGTCATGTTTCTGATCTCAACGGGAAGGATGCGAGCTTCTTCCCATTGAGGATGATATTTGCTGTGGGTCTTTCATAGATAGATTTTATGAAGTTCAGAAATGTTCCCTCTATCCCTGTACTTTGAAGCCTTTTAATCAGGAACGGATGCTGGATTTTGTCAGATGCTTTTTCTGCATCAAATGAGAGTACTATGTGGTTCTTCTCTCTTCTCTTATTGATTTGTTCTATTACATTGATTGATTAGTGAATATTGAACCATCCTTGTAACCCAGGGATGAATCCCACCTGGTCATGGTGGAGAATCTTCTTAATGTGCTGTTGGATCCTGTTTGCTAGGATCTTGTTGAGAATCTTAGCATCCATATTCCTCAATGATATTGGTCTGAAATTCTCCTTTTTGGTGGGGCCTTTGCCTGGTTTGGGGCTCGGGGTAATGCTAGCTTCATAAAAGATCCTAGAAGTTTTCCTTCTGCTTCAATTTTTTGAAACAGCTTCAGGAGAATAGGTGTTATTTCTTCTTTGAAAGTTGGTAGAACTCGGGGTGCCTGGGTGGCTCAGTGGGTTAAAGCCTCTGCTTTCGGCTCAGGTCATGATCCCAGGGTCCTGGGATCGAGCCCCACATCGGGCTCTCTGCTCAGTGGGGAGCCTGCTTCCTCCTCTCTCTCCCTGCCTGCCTCTCTTGCCTCCTTGTGATCTCTGTCTGTCGAATAAGTAAATAAAATTAAAAAAAAAAAAAGAAAGAAAGAAAGTTGGTAGAACTCCCCAGAGAATCCATCAGGTCCTGGGCTCTTGTGTTCTGGGAAGTTTTTAATCACTGCTTCAATCTCGCTACTAGATATCGGTCTATTCAGGTTGTCAATTTCTTCCTGGTTCAATTTAGGGAGTTTATAGTTTTCCAGGAATGCATCCATTTCATGTAGGTTGCTGAACTTATTGGCATATAACTGTTGATAATAACTTCTGATGATTGTTTCTACTTCCGTGGTGTTAGTTGTGATCTCTCCCTTTTCATTCATAATTTTATTAATTTGAGCTTTCTCTCTTTTCTTTTGGATTAGTGTGGCCAATGGTTTATCGATCTTATTGATTCTTTCAAAAGACCAGCTTCTAGTTTCATTGATATGTTCTACTGTATCTCTAGTTTCTACCTCATTAATCTCTGCTCTAATCTTCATTATTTCCCTTCTTGTGTGTGGAATTGGTTTAATATGTCATTGATTCTCCAGTTCTTTAAGGTGTAGAGACAGCTGGTGTATTTTGGATTTTTCAATTTTTTTGAGGGAAGGTTAGATGGCTATGTATTTCCCCCTTAGGAATGCCTTTGCTGTATCCCATAGGTTTTGGACCTAAGTGTCTTCATTCTCATTGGTTTCCATGAATTGTTTAAGTTCTTCTTTGATCTCCTGGTTGATCCAAGCATTCTTAAGCAAGGTGGTCTTTAGCTTCCAGGTGTTTGAGTTCGTTCCAAACTTTTCCTTGTGATTGAGCTCCAGTGTCAAAGCATTGTGATCTGAGAATATGCAGGGATAATCTCAGTCTTTTGGTATCGGTTGAGTCCTGATTTGTGACCCAGTATGTGGTCTATTCTGGAAAAGGTTCCATGTGCATTTGAGAAGAATGAGTATTCTGTTGTTTTAGGGTAGAATGTTCTGTATTTATCTATGAGGTCCATCTGGTCCAATGTGTCATTCAATGCTCTTGTTTCTTTATTGATTTTCTGCTTGGATGATCTGTCTATTACTGAGAGAGGCGTGTTACAATCTCCTACTATCAATGTATTCATATCAATATGACTCTTTATCTTGGTTAATAGTTTTCTTAGGTAGTTGACTGCTCCCATATTGGGGGTATAGATATTTATAATTGTTAGATCATCTTGGTGGATAGTCCCTTTAAGAATGATGTAGTGTCCTACTGTTTCTCTTACTACAGTCTTTCGTTTAAAATCTAATTTATCTGATATGAGAATTGCTACCCCGGCCTTCTTTTGAGGCCCATTGGCATGAAAGATGCTTCTCCATCCCTTCACCTTCAATCTGGGTGTATCCTTAGGTTCGAAATGGGTCTCTTGTAGACAACATATGGATGGGTCCTGCCATTTTATCCAATCTGCAACCCTGTGTCGTTTTATGGGCGCATGTAGGCCATTCACATTGAGAGTGATTATTGATAGATAACTTTTTATTGACATCGTGTTACCTTTGAAGTCTTTCTTTCTGTAGATTGTCTCTATATTTCTGTTCAATGATATTCTTAGGATTTTTCCTCTTTTATAGACCCCCCCTTAATATTTCCTGCAGTGTTGGCTTGGTGGTCACATACTCTTTTAAGCCTTGCAGGTCTTGGAAACTCTTTACCTCTCCATCCATTTTGAATGTCAATCTTGCTGGATAAAGTATTCTTGGCTGCATGTTCTTCTCATTAAGTGCCCTAAATATATCTTGCCAGCCCTTTCTGGGTTGCCAGTTTTCTGTGGACAGGTCTGGTGTTATTCTGATGGGCTTTCCTCTGTATATAAGGAGCTTCTTCATCCTAGCTGCCTTCAAGAGAGTTTCTCTAGAATTATAATTCCTTATTCTTACTATCAGGTGTCTCGAGGATTTTCCAGAATCTATAATCTTGGGGGGAGGCCTTTATGCCTCTAGTACATGAACACTGGTTCTGTTCACGAGATTGGGAAAATTTTCATGGAGAAGTTATTCCACTATATCTTCTAGACTTCTTTCTTTCTCCTCCCCTTCAGGGATTGCAATAATTCTGATGTTGGAATGTTTCATGGCATCATTTACTTCCCTAATTCTGTTTTCGTGGCTTCTAAGCTGTTTGTTCCAGGCTTCCTTCAGATCATTTCTGTTTGTCCTCCAGATCACTAATTCTATCTTCTGTCTCAGTTACCCTAGATTGTTTTTTTAAGGTTTTATTTATTTATTTGACAGACAGAGATCACAAGTAGGCAGAGAGGCAGGCAGAGAGAGAGGGGGGAGAAGCAGGCCCCCTGTTGAGCAGAGATCCCGATGCAGTGCTCGATCCCAGGTTCCTGGGATCATGACCTGAGCCGAAGGCAGAGGCTTAACCCACTGAGCCACCCAGGTGCCCCTCAGTTACCCTAGCTTTTAGGGCATTTAGATTAGATTGGAACTCATTGAAAGCATTGTGAACATCATCCCTGGTGGCTTTTAGTTCTGCCCTAATCAATTCCATTTGGTCATCCATGGCTTTCTCCAACCTAGCTATTGCTTGGATAATTATTAGCCTGAATTCCTTTCCAACATATTGTCTATGTCGGTAGCCATTAGCTCTGTTACAGAAGGCCCATCCTCTGAATTTTTCTTCTATTGGGCATTCCTCCTCCTAGTCATTTTGGTGAGAGATGGCTGAACAGATGTAGCTGGATGTATCGACCATGGTGCAGTCAAGGTGCACCCTGGGACTCTTCGAGCAATCAAGAGTCCCCACCCAAACGAAAGAAAAATAGAAATAGAGAAAAAAGGGAAAAAAAGGGAGAGAGAGGGAGAGAGAGAGAGGAAAAAAAAAAGAAAAAGAAAGATAAAAGAGAAGGCTCAGCCCAAATGGGCCCCAATGAAAGATTTATGAAGTATACAAACAAAAACAGACAAATAAAAAGACTGCTAAAAGTATATGACAAGAGAAGAAAAAAAAATATATATATATAGAAGCAAAACAAACAAAAAAAGAACCTCGTCAAAAAGAACCCCAAGTATAAGATTTATATACTACCAGGACAAACAGAAATACATAGAAACACTGCCCACTTGCATCTTCTGCCCCCGTAGAGATCCAGAAGTGTATATTTCTAACCTCAGGCTGATTTCATGGGTGATCAGACTTCCTTGGTAGGTAATCAGCTCACTTTAGGGTACAGGTTGAAACAGCACCTCCTCCTAGTTCCCTGCCATCTTGTCCTCCTCTATCTATCTTTGTGTAATTTTTGAATTTACTCTCATTCAGAAGTGATCTCTCTTCTATTCCCACCCCACCAAGAAGGAAAATTGGGCAAAAATATCAAAAAGCTAATTCACATAATTTAATATTTAGTCTGACAATTCATATTTTACTGAGACTACTTCTTTAAAAAGAACAAAGTTCACACACACTCCAAAGGTACAGTATTTTTTTGTTGTTCTGTAGTTTTTTTTGAAATATGTGAACAGGAACACTAACATCTTAGATGTTTTACATTTATGGGGGGGAACTTTGGCAGACTTAGATTTTATTCTTTTATAAAATCCTGACATACACTTATGTAGAAAAATGGGTGTTATAAAGTCTATAGGTTGTGAAAAGATTAAATGTAATTGGTTCCTTCAATTAACTTTATTCTAAGTCCCTCATCTACCTTTGTCATAGAACTAATAATGTGAGCAGAAGGAAAGGCTCTAAGCCAGAACACAAGTACAAGAATCAAACATGGAGAGGAACTATACATGATGTTATATTCCTAAGTAGCTGATGGCTTACTCAGATCTAATGCCTAAGGGATCTTGTAAGCTCTTTCTAAACTCTGATACATTTTTACAGCAGTAAATCATTTGAATATTTGTGTTAGGAAACACTTGGAATAGTTTAAGAGATATATGGAAAAAGGTAAAACATAAAAAATACTTTGTTTTATTTTTTATGTTCTTCTCTTGGGATTTTATACTTTGATGTTAAACATTTCAGCCTTTTAAATACATGTAAGTTTAGAAAATGTTTTTTTTTTTAATCAGTAAAAAAACTATGAAAACCACTATTTTAATGTCATTAAGTTTAACTCTCAAGTAGGTCTAAGCTCTTCAGTGGACACTGTTATGTTTTCAAAAACTAAAAGGCAAATTGGTAAATTAATGAACAGGCATTAATGTCTAAAAATATGTGTGCATTTATGGCAGGATCACTATGTGGCAGGTGCAAATCCAGACTTTCAGTCAGATTTTTACAAATTCTTTTCTTCTCTCTCATTGGTATATGTCACCACGATAGTCACAAACTCAAATACAGTAATACCCTAAAAAAAAAGCATTAAATATAAGAGGCATACTATTATTTTAAAGTCCTGAGATTAAAAAAAAATGAAATCGACAAAATCAGCATTTAACAATATTCTCACAATTGAGGTAAAGTAGTAATGTCATTTGGAATGACTGGACAATATTCTCCCTTTCCTATTTCATACATTGATACAAACATCAAATCTTTGTTGTATCACACATTTTCTCCTTATTTTACCTTTGTGCTGCATACCCCTAGCCTGTCGCTAAGAAGATTCTTTACACTAAACAAGGCACATCTGTCCACAGCAAGTGTGTAAAAAAGTTAATAAAAAAAAAAGTTTTCTCAATACTCTTATTTCCAAATTTCAGGCAAATTTTAAGCATAGGCTGAAAACCATAGCTGAGAGCACACATATATTGCTCGTGTTGATTTGAAATTACACTTTCTATCCAGGCCATGTTTGATTCACCTTGGATTTGAGATTAATCCTCTAGACAATGTTTAAAATAATCATTTACCTTGGTATCAGTCTTTATTTCCCTGTCACCACAATTTCACTGCACAAAATTAATCCTTCTCCTCTTCAGATTACCTTGCTGGCTGATAACAAAGCACCGATTTTTCATCAGGATAATATTTGCTATATTAACTGATGGTTTTCCTTTGAGTACCCTTTTCATTTCCTCCTCCTTATTCAGTTAGCTTGTATTTTTTTTTTCTCATTAGATCACTGAATGGATAGCATGATAAAATACAAAAGGGTACATTCTTGATTTTTTTACTAAGAGAATAGTTAGGTAAAAAATAGGTTTCTTCAATATGAAAACCCAGATACTGAACTAAAAGTAAATAACTTTCATACTATAAATCATAGACTAGAGGAAAATGAAAAAAAATGTCTTGGTAGAAAACTGACTTATGTTCATTATAAAGAGAGGAGAAACTTCTCCCTTCATCTCTCCCTGCTCCATTTGCTCCAAAGGTGATGCTTAGAGCATGCAGAATGTTGTTTAAGAAAGTATGTATCAGAACAAAACAAAACAAGAAATTTGGGGGTGAGGAATGTATATCCGAATAGAGCAGTGCTGCCCCCCTGGGTAGATTGTGGAGAAGCAGCAGGGCTATGAAATCATATATTATGACTGGAAAAACAAAATAGCATTGAAATGGTAGAGATATCTTCATATGAATGTAGGTATTTTCCACATATTTCTGGGAGGGGGGTGAATGCCTTCAGGAGGACATGTGGTGAGGAGGATGTATAGCCATCTGCAAAGACAATAAAGACTATCTAGAGAAAGGATTTGCTACCAGTATTTTTGGATGACAAAAAGGACAGAGATCTGTGTCCCTCCCCACCCCCCCAAAAAACAAGAAGAAACTATCAAACAAACAAAAAAATTTACAGTTTGATTCTTCTTAAGGAACCCATTGATTTTTTTTTTTAATTTTATTTATTTATTTGACAGACAGAGACCACAAGTAGGAAGAGAAGCAGGCAGAGAGAGGAGGAAGCAGGCTCCCTGCCAAGCAGAGAGCCTGATACGGGGCTCGATCCCAGGACCCTGGGATCATGACCTGAGCCGAAGGCAGAGGCTCCAACCCACTGAGCCAACCAGGCACCCCAATCCATTGATTATTAAACCCTATCAAGAATGAAATGAGGGGAGACCTTGAATTCACTAAGACTAAATTACTAAGATCCAGGAAGAGTCTTAGTAGAATTCAGATTCATTTATTAAAACACAAAATAATATTTCTTCCATATGCATATTTATGACTTTTAACTGCTATAGTACAAATTTAGGCATTTGAACACTAAATACTATAATGAGAAACTTAAATGTTGAAAAATATAGTTTTATATAATATGTTTGACTGTCATGTGGGTATGGCATCAGGTGTGTGAGGCAAAACTGTTTATAGATGTATTATTTCAAAAAATAATAAGTCTTTGTTAGAGTCTTCAAAATGTTCTCCTAGAAGTTACTGGTTCTTCAAAATACACAAATGATATCACAAAATATAAATTGAAATTAAAATCAGCTCAAATTTATTGAATTAGTCTTGGCTGCCATGATCCCGCAGACTGGGTATCTTGAACAATAGGAATTTATTTTCTCGCAGCTCTGGACGTAAAAGTCCTAGAGCAAGGACAAATTTGTCAGGGTTATTTCTGATAAGGAATCTTCCTGTTTGCAGACACCCCTTTCTTACTATACCCTCAAGTGGCCTTTCCTAGGTGAGAGCACACAGGGCAAGGCTGGAGTCGGTGATGGGGTAAGGGGGATTTCTCTGGTGTCTTTCTTCCAAGGACACTAACCCTATCAGATGAGGTCCCCACCCTTATGACCTCTTTAAACCTTAATTATTTCCCTACTTCAAATATAGATACACTGGAGATTAGAGCTTCAATGAATGAATTGGGTATGGTGGGAAGAATACAAATATACAGTCCTTAACACCATCCTAAGATCAAAACAACAAATTCATGATTTTGGTCATAAATTCTATAGTTTGCATATTACACATGAAGATTTTTACTTGTTTGATCTTGAACACATATATTTACTAAGAATATCTAAGAGCAGTTTTGATGTTATGTTATGTTATGTTATGTTATGTTATGTTATGTTATGTTATGTTATGTTATTATGTTATGAACTGGGAATTTTTGATTACCACCATATTAGGAGGCTCTCTTTGCATTTAACTGTCAGAGACAAATGATTATAAGTGTTCTACACAGTGCTGGATAGTTCCGCTTAACAAATTTTGCCATGGGCAAAGTGTAAGAAATGATTCAGTTTAGTAAAGCACTTTAGTCTCTCTCTCTCTCTCTCTCTCTTTTTTTTTTTTTTTTTTAAACTCACTTGTCCTCTAAAGTTATCCCCTATGCTAGCCATGACCTTTCCCTCAGGTATTCAATAATAGCAACATAGCAATATGGTATCTATCCATGTGTCTTTTCTGCCAGCAGGCTTGCTCAGGAACACTCTCAAGACAAAGAAAGAATAACAGCAAGAAACTAAGCTGAAAATACAAGTATTTGCTCAGTCCTTTGCAATTACTGGCTGCACCAAGTTATGTGGAAGTGCAGAGAATCAAGGAGGGATCATGTTCTTCCTCTTGACTGGAGAGGCTGCAAAACTCCATTGCAAATTAAGTAGACATGGGAAGTGGCAAATAATTTGGACCATTAAAGCAATATATGAATCATAAATACATGCATGCACACATTCTTACCTATGGGATTTGTTGTTATTCTTTCTGTATTAATCAGATCCTACTATCTTCTATTCTATTTTGCATTTCTTACAGTAGACTGGTAGACATTTAAGTTAATTTAAGTTAGTAGACTGGTACTATTTAAGTCTTCCTTTTAACTGCCTCTGTAATAGTTGCATATACTTATCTCTTCTAAAAAAATAACCATATGTACTATCACTACTTATCAAGTACTTTTATTTCTCAAGACATATATTTAAAGTCCACATATACTCAAATATATGAGTCCATACAAATTATTTTTCTAGTCTTTTCCAGTAATCAGAAAATAATAATAATGAGTAATTATAATTTTATTATTGTATTAAGTAGGAAATAATAATAATAATAATAATGCTTGATTCAACGTGCTGTGATGATAAATATAAAGTCCTAGAACAGTTCTTTGTATAAAAGTATTCTATGTTGGCTTTAGTATTAACACTAATATTTATTATTCCAAGTAATACAACCTTGAGAAAGTACTTAAGTGCTATAGACTTCCATCAAAATTTGAAAGTGGAACTAATAATAATTTTGCAAATTAATTAATTCATTTTTTAAAGATTGTATATATTTGAGAGAAAGAGCACAAGTAGGCAGAGGGGCAGTGGGAGAGGGAGAAGCAGACTCCCCACTGAGCAGGAAGCCCGACATGGCCTTCGATCCCAGGACCCGGGGATTATGACCTGAGCCAAAGGCAACCACTTAACTGACTAAGCCACCCAGGTGCCCCTTGCAAGTTAATTTAAAAAATAATAAAATGTAAGTGTAGATACTATAAATATATATTTTTTCTATTGTATTGTTTGTTTAATATACTAATTAAAAAATGAAGACCAAAATGATTGCAAGCTTATGTGTTTTTGTTTAACTTTAAAATGAAATATATTAAACTTTAAATTCACATTTTCATGTATTTCCATTTGTAGTTTTGCTCTACTTAAGGAAATAAATCCAAGTAACTGTAACTATGTAACTATAGTTACTATATTGTAACTATATATGTAACTATATTCCATAACTATGGAATGTTTTTAAAAAAAGAAAAAAAAACTCTCACCACTGAATCCACTAAAATTTAAAGAAAACATAAATAAAATGATGTGTTAATAAACCCCCAAAATAATACATATTTTGTACTTCACTGTCAGTACATGTCTGTTGGTATAATTTTCACATACACAAACTCACTTGCCTTGTATCTTATGTATCTTCTAGTCGTGTTATACTCTATTTTAATTAGACAAATTACCTTAATCTATTTTTACCAAAGTTATCCTTTGGAGATTTTTTTTCAGGTGAACTAATTTCTAGTATGTTATCTGGTTCCAGTATGTTATCTGGTATGACGTCTTTGACCTTAGAATTGTGGCAGGAAATAGTACAGATGATTTCCCAAAATTGTCAATAGATATGTTGATACTTGTAGTCAACAAATTTCTACCTGTAAAATACAGGTACTTTGAAAACATGCATACTTTGGCATTACAACTTATGTCTGCATTCTAAGATTTGGGTAAATGCATGAGTTAATTAAAATTTAAAATTGTATAGACTTATTTCCTTTTCCTTATTGAATAGAATATTACCACTGATAGTGTGTCAGCCTCTACCCCCAAGCTTAAAACCTTGAACTAAATACATCTTTTATAGATTCATGCATAATTTGCATCCATGGATAATCTTGGACAACATTCTTTAAATATTTATTAAGGTTATTATTGAAGAATTGTCATGTCTCAACATTCATTTTGTCCTAAAAAAATTGTAGTTGTTTTTTGTTTGCTTCTAATATCTTCATATCGTTTTGCCCAGCCTCCAAAATTTTAGTAGCCCTAAGGTTTTAGGAGTAAACATTATTTTTTTTTTGGTAAGTAATCAAAATGATTCTATAGTTTGTGAATATCTGGTTCCCTTTCAACCAAAATATCCTCACATTATCTTGGGAAGGTAGCTAAGCATATGTGTTAACAGTATCATCTATGCATTCAAACTTTCCAAGGATGGATCCTCAGCCTCTACTCTCCAGAGAGCTACTGAACATCAGGATGCTTCCGTTGTCTCCTCTCTAAGCTGGGAACACTAACAGTACCTACTCCGTAACAATACTGTAAGGACTGAATGAGTGCTGTTGTTTATGTTATGTTAGAATACTGCCCGGCAGACAATAAGAAATAAAAATCCAACTCAGCTGCTATTGCTTTTGTCGTGTTTGTGTTATTAAATGAAATCACTGCCAAATGCATGGGCTCTTCTATAAATTTGTCTCTGCTTTGGAATATATCTGAAAGCTATCCACACAGAGTAAATATGACCTCTTATTGCCATATATATAAGAGAAAGAAAATAAAATATATCATCCAATTACCTCAGTGTGATGGCTATGTATATGATGTGTCTGAATTTAAAATGTGTAAGTCGTTCTCTCAGGGTATAAATCAGTTATGTTTGGAAACTATTTTAACACTCAGTTACTTCCAAAATTTACAATTTCAGTAAACTGTGTACTTTTGTGTATACATGGAATTTAAATTTACTGTCATAAAGTGTCCTTTGTATTAGCTAACACATTAGATACCTGAAAAAAAATTATATTTATTCAGGTCAATATTTGCATGCTGACAAACTTAAAACACCAAATTAGCTAATGATTAATTTGTATCACATTCTTTACTTTCTAATGAAAGAACAGTATTTGAGCCATCTTTTCATCTCTGACACTGTTTTGAATGATAATCATTCATCATTTTAAATCCATTTTCACATTTTCTCAAAATTCATCCAAAGGTGATCTTTTTAGTCAAGTTACCAATTCTTTACTTTCTCACCTTTGTATATAGATTAATGGAATCTACCACATCTTCAGTGTGCAGTTTACCCAACACGGAATCTTTAGTTAATACAAAAATCTGTCAATAATATTGTGCAGATTCTATCTACAATGTGATGAGTAATACAATGCTTTTGACTGCCAACAATTTAAAAGAAAAGAACTAAGGCTCATTGCTTTAAGTACATGATCTGTCAAAAATGAATCATAGGCAATTAAATTTGACACTTATAGAAATGTTTTTCTGAAGTTTTTCAAAAAGAAGAATGATTCCAAGTTGTTGTTTTTTTTTAATTTAAGACAGCAGTTCAGATTCTAAGTACTAACACAAGTTATAAATATGTATGGTATAATCATGTATTTCTCTGTGGTGTATTTAAGATTGTACATAATACAACATTCAAATACAAAATGCATTTGTCATGAGTTACTACAAATCATACTCATATTTACTATAAGACATTGATAAAATACTGATCCATAAGGTAACTTTCTGTACTGTGTGTGTGTGTGTGTGTGTGCATGCAAATATCCTTCTTTTAAGAGGATGATGATAGGACTACATTAAAGCCACCTATTTTCAATTTGTTGCACCACCACTCAAAGGGACTAAGTGATCAGCTTTTCTTTTAAATAAAGAATTTTTAGAATTACAAGAGATCAAGGTTGGCTTAGCCACTAGTTTTTATATAATACAACCTTCTTATTTCATGATGGAACGCAATATACCTAACAGATTAAGCAGGGGGAAAATGTTTGTTGAGAGAAGTGGATTATATTTCTCAGTAATACAAAAAATACAAGTGGGAGGTACAAAGAAAAAAGTGTCTTTGGAATCCCAGTCATTTTCAAAAGAGTATATAAGGCTACAACTTAACTGCCTTTGATAAGCGCTCATTTGAATGTGCTTACTAGTACAGTATTTAAATACATACATACATGCATAAATATATACCTAATTCCACATCTACTTGGAGATGAGAGACATTTTAATTAATTAATTAATTAATTTATTTATTTTATTTATTTATTTGAGAGAGAGAGAACGAGAGAGATGGAGTGTTTAAGAGTAGGGGGAGGAGCAGAAGGTGAGAGAGGGGGAAATAATGTCAAGGCAACTGAGTAAGCAAGGAGCCTAACATGGGGCTCATGGCTACTGGATCTCATGATCATGACCTGAGCCAAAACCAAGAGTCAGACTGAACCACCTAGGTGAAAGACATTTTGAAAAGACTTTTTGAAAAGTACATCTTTTCTGATCCATGTTTCACTTCAAGCAATATGTAAGACTTTTTAATTACTAGTTGAGCCAACTTCTAACTGTACTTAGTAGCTGTTTTTGAAAGATGACAGGGGTAAGAAGATATCATTTAGTTTTTTTCAGAGCTCTGCATACCCACATGATTTTAATTATTTGGTTATTTATTTCATCTCTAAGATATCTCTTTTTCATTACTTCAACTACACAATTTATTGATAACAAATCCATATCCCATCATGTATCTCCCTCTATCTACAGATAACATTTATTTCCATGGGCAGAGTTATTAATGTGATTTTCTGAAGAGGAAAATATTATAAGTAAGTTATATCTCCATGGGGAATTTCTACTCAACGATCCCAAGTTTCAAGAATAATAGTTGGGGAAATTATACCTTCTAATTATTTTTAAATTATTAATTTTGTTCCTTAATAATTATTTATTTTGCTCTGTTGACATTAAAGTTTTTATATGCTGAAGCTGTAAATAATTTCTAAGATTCCTTTCAAAAACAGTGAATAAATACTAAGAGGTAAAATGGTATCTTGTCTCTTTTAATACAGATCTATGTATTGATTAAGCACCATATAGAGTCAATTCTTCATTCTCAGCTAAATAAGAAAAAATGCATTAAAAACAACAACAGAAGAACCTCAGCAAAAGAAGGCATGTGGTGGGGGAGGCAGCAGAGAGAGAGAGACTGAGATTGATTTTCTTAAAATTTCATTTCTGAATGATACAATCGCCTCCCCTTCAAGAAAGAAGTGTTAGGGTTGATACCTCAGTGGCTGATAACAGAATATAGGTGAAACAAGATGAGCTACGAGCTGACAGTTTTTGAAGTCAGGGAATTTGAATATGAGGTTTTATTATACCCTTCTAATCACTGTTAAATACACTAGAACTTTTGGAGCGCCTGGGTGGCTCAGTGGATTAAAGCCTCTGCCTTCGGCTCAGGTCATGATCTCAGGGTCCTGGGATCGAGCCCCACATGGCGGGGGTGCGGGGTGGGGGGTGTCCTCTGCTCAGCAGGGAGCCTGCTTCCCCCTCTCTCTCTGCCTGCCTCTCTGCTTACTTGTGGTCTCTGTCAAATAAATAAATAAAATATTTAAAAAAAATAAAATACACTGGAACTTTTCATAATGAAAAGTTTAAAAGGTAAAAATATTACTGGAGTAAAATTTATCAAACTTAATTTTTTTTTAAACTAAAGCTCTTTTGAAGCATATAGTTAACAGACAATCTAATCTTGACATATTTTATGTTAAGGATTTACGTTACTAATTGTCTGGACTTATACATGCCTAACAGAATTGATCTTCCATTAAGGCTGTCTATCTATTGTGATGTAACTGGGCCACAGGGCTCCTCCAGAAGAGGCAAAAATCATTGCATACCATAGACTGGGTGGCTTAAACAACAGAGTTTTATTTCCTCTTAGCTCTGGGGGTTAGAAGTCCGAGACCGAGGTGGGTTCTGGCTCACAGGAGGCAGCCTTATCCCCGCGTCCTTACAGGGTAGACAGAGTGATCTTTCCTTCCTCTTCTTTTTTTTTTAAGATTTTATTTGTTTATTTGACAGAGATCGGAAGGCAGAGGCTTTAACCCACTGAGCCACCCAGGTGCTCTTTCCTTCCTCTTTTTACAAAGTTACCAATCCCATCCTGAAGGCCCCACCCTCATAATCTCATCTAACTCTAACTCCCAGAGGCTCCATCTCCAAACATGTGGGCACTGGGGCTTACAGCTTCAACATATGAATCTGGGGCAGAACATGTTAAGTCCATACAGCTGTTTCTTGCTTTTAAAAAGAAGAGGAATTTGAAAATATCTTCTGAAAGGAACACTATATGAGGCATGTGGCAGGAGTGTTTTCAGAATCTGATTTCTTGACTAAAATCAGAGATAGGCACTTGTTGACCTATGTTTAAGGACTCCTTCTGCAATGCAATCACCAAGACAAAAGAAGAACAAATTATCTTAACTAGAAAAGTAAAGATAGATGATGAAATGTTTTCTCCACTTCTGCTTAAAATCCAGCACAGTGGCTAGAATAAGGGCTCCAACACAATTTGGACTACTAGATAATCACTAGTTTATAACCTTGACACAGACATACCTTTCCTCAACTTTCAAGACAGGGTTTGCTTAATGGCTACAGTTCAAGGGAACTGTAAGTTATGTACTGGAAATCTGTACACGAAAGATCCATGGGATAAAGAAAGACTTTTTCTGAGGTCATATTAGATGGATACACCTTGAACAACTGAATGAGACTTTTTTTTTAAGATTTTATTTATTAATTTGATAGAGATTACAAGTAGGCAGAGAGGCAGGCAGAGAGAGAGAGGAGGAAGCAGGCTCCCTGCTGAGCAGAGAGCCGGATGTGGGGCTCGATCCCAGGACCCTGAGACCATGACCTGAGCGGAAGGCAGAGGCTTTAACCCATTGAGCCACTTAGCAGGGCTATAACTTCTGAATTACACAGTTGAAAACATGGTCCCAGGGATTTCAGTTACTTTTGTTGAATGTGATCACATTAGTACAATCAATTGATCAGCTCTGGGAGAATTCTGTTACACGCAAAAAATAAAGTACAAAAACATCCCTAGGGCGCCTGGGTGGCTTAGTGGGTTAAAGCCTCTGCCTTCTGCTCAAATCATGATCCCAGTGTCCTGGGATAGAGTCCTGCAACCAGCTCCCTGCTCAGTGGCGAGGGAGCCTGCTTCTCCCTCACCCTCTGCCTGATGTTCCCCCAGCTTACACACACTTTCTCTTTCTCTCTGTCAAATAAATAACTAAAATCTTAAAAAAAAAAAAAGAATGATAGTTAATAATGAAGGGGAAAGAAAAAAATATTTTGTATTTTAAATATTGCATATCATTGGTATATTCCCACAATCACAGAGAATCTAATAGAAGTATATATTTTTAAATAAAGTGGTGATCAAATATAACAGATTCGGCATCTAGGTTATACTCCTCTTATCTGTTCAACCGCAGCATCTCGTACCTCATTGCCCCCAGTCTCAAAAGACTGTTTCATTAGTCTCTCCTAGGGACAAGGACTGAGCTTTGTCCTGGTCACCATCGCAACTAACAGGGCAGCAGCTGCAGAAATTCTAGAACTTAGGTCTAATTCTAGAACCATGCAGGCTCCAGCTTCCCCAGGAGATGCCGGGAGAGCCCATAACCCACTAAAGCAATGTGGGAATGTAAACTCCATGGGGCCAACTCCAAACAATTCAAGAGAGCTGACATGAAGTAGTGGTCATACAAAGAGATTGATCCTCTTTCTCTCCCACCCTGAAGAACAAGTCTGGACACAGTAATCCCATACATCCTCTCCAGAGATGTTCTGTGTGCCTGTTAATTCCTTGTGAATTTGTGGCCAGCATGGTTATTCTCAAACTTATACTTCTTTCTCTCCTTCCCTAGAGTATCCCTCATACTTGTTCTCCTAGTGCAGTGATGTTCCCACCAGCTAGCCACACACCACCAAAACAACAACAATATGTAATTTATGCTTCTGGCTGGATGTTCAAAAATATCTGGGCCAAGACAATAGGTTGCAACAGTGACCCTACAAATAAACCCTCAGAATGAGATGTCAGGCTGGCATTCTCACTGCTCTGAAGTCAACAGAAATACATTTCTTTTGTGTGTGTGGATAATTAGGTTGAGTAATAATCCCTGGCATTCACTGGAATCACATTTACTCAGGCTTTTAGCAGTGTTTAATTAGGAAGAAGCTCAGATGCAAGGTAAGGAGTTGGAATGGGACTAAACTTGATTAGTGTAGAGGCAAGGATAATTTTAAGAAATGTTACGTGAGGTGTCTGCTTTTGCCAGATCTGGAGACCTTGCAAGTGTGCATGCACAAACAAAAGTGTGTGCACGGGCATGCACACACACACACAGGCACAGGAAAGACTGTCCCTAAGCTTAAGCATGCTGTGAAAAAGCTCAAGAATTCTTTGGCAATATTAGAAGAAATTCTTAACTCTTTTAGCTACAAGGAAGATTATGCTGACAATCAGGCCAGTGAATGGTTATAAGGCTGTGAATGTTGCAGTGGAGACTAAATAAGCAGACTTAATATGTCTTGACTATTATAAAGATGAATAGGACCTTGCGATATATCAGGATATTTGTGTGAATGGGATTAAAAATAATAAACACATATTTTCTTGAATCCTGCTACACTGGAGAAGCTGTGTTCTCTTCATTTCCTAAGAATGGCCTCATGCAACAACCTGGTCTGTAGCAAGTTCCTTATAGGTATCTGGTTCTGCGCCATATTTTCTGCAACTGTAGGCTTAAAAGGGTCCGTCTCAGCACAGACTGAGGGAGGAAATGCAAACCCAGACAAAACAAAACAAAACAAAACAAAACAAAAAAACAAGAAATTTTGGAGCTAATTAATAGCCAGTGGCAGGCAAAAAGGGGCTTGGAGAGTTCAGCCTGGGGGAATGGGATTGGAAATATGAAGGAGGATGAAGTTCCAGCTGCCATACTACTTGGGTCATAGGACAGTATTGATGGGAGTCCAGGAATCCATGGAAGATCTCGATGTGGCATGTCTTAAGGTTCTGAAACAAAGCCAAGCAGCACAATGTTTGTTCTCTAGGGAATGGAGCTGAAGACAGTTTACATGTGACTTTGGTTTCCTATGGATTACATTAGCCATGCTTGGAATGCCTTTTACAACTTATTCAGACTTTTGCAACCAATCCTTTTCTGCAGTAAAATTTTGGGAAGCTTTTTAACTATAGTCAATTATTTTACAGTAGAGATATTGCTGAAAACATGTAAGCCTAAGCCAAATAAATCATTTAAGTCCATAGGTTAATGAGATAAGTCAATGAACACTTAAGTTAAATCAGAATATTACTTCATGACTTTCAACCTAGATTGTGTAAGGCTATCCAAATTGTCACACCGTAAGCAAAAAGAGCAATGTCTCTTTAGAAATACTCCTATTCATTCATTCGCATTAGTGAACATCTTACTTATCGTGTACCAGCACAGTCCAAGGCCTTGGTACGATGGTGGATTACAAGACAGACATTATTACTTCCATTTTGGAAATCACAGGCATACTGCCAAAACACACAATTCACATGTAAATAACATGAAAATAGCTCATGCAGACCTATGCAACAACTCCTGTATCTCGGATGTTCTATTTTACAGGGTGTCAAACATACAATGAATAAATGACTTTAGAGAATGATTTGGGGTGAAACATAAAATTAAAAGGAAAATGGATTGACTAGTGAGTATATGGGAAAAGGTGTGCTTTATCCAGAGGCAACAGCTGAGAGCCAGTTCAGCTCATTTGAGAAGACTTAGCACTAGGGAGTTCTAGGGAAGAACATTCTGAGCATAATTAATTGCCAGTGCAAAAGTCAGGCTAAGTTTGGAGTGTTTGAGGATCAAGCAGAACAGTAATGCTGTTGCAGACTGGGAACCAAGTGACGGCACCACTATATGAAGGTAGAGGAGGACGTAAGGCCTTACATGTCACAGAGACAGGCATTTTATTCCAGTTGCAATGGAAATCTACTGGTGCATTTTAAGCATGTAAGCAACATGATCTGATTTGTACTGTAAAGCTGTTAGGAGGAGAGGAAGCTGCAGAGGAATATGAGCGGAAGAAAACAGTTCTCAGTCCCCAGCAACTGACTGGTGAAACCATTAATTGAGATGGAGAGGGGAAAAGGAAGATGGAAAGGGCAAGGAAATGGATTCTTTCTTGAGCACTCACCAAGTAATACAGCCCTACCAACCCCTTGAATTTAGCCCAGTGAGACATAAGACTCCCGAAGTAAAGAACTGTAAAATAATAAATTTGTGTTTTTAAGTCACTAAGTTTTTTGGGGGGTTGGTTTTTTTTTTTTTTTGAGATATATTGATATATAACATTACATTAGTTTCAGGTATACAACATGATTCAATTTTAAGTCACTAAGTTTTTGTAGTTTGTTAGAATAACAATAGAAAACTATTACAGTCATGCTATTTAAAATTACAGCCCTTAAAACCTCTTTGTTACTGTTTTTTTATGCTTTATTTTTCTCATAGCCCTTATACCTTTCTGACATAATTTTTAGTTATTCATTTATTAGCTTTACCACTACTTTAAATGTTAAGTAAGGCAGGAATTCTTGTGTTTTTGTTTGCTTGTTTTAATTTTTAGCTCTACCCCAATAATCTTGAAGAGTGCTTAGTGCACAGGAGCTCCTGAACTAAGATAGTTTGAAATAACTAACAAGTTAGTAAGTCCAATCAAGTTTTCATTGACTTACGGGAAACTGTTCTAGATTTGGTATCCCCATGGTGAAAATTCAATGGACTTTTTTATATCCTTATCTTTCTTGACTACCTAGAAGTAAAAATTCTAGATAACCATGTTTAAGTTACCAAAGTACTGTTTCATCATCTGCCGAAACACCACATTTTCCTGGAATTCTTCACTTTCTTTACTAAAAATCTTCAAGTAAAATGTTCTTAAGGCCACGGTCTAGGCCTTTGTATACATGCTCATTTTAGCTAACCTCAACTGATCCCTATTTTAATAACACCTATGTGCTAACCAACAAATGTACATCTGCAGTCCAAACCTGCTTTCTGGGCTCCAGACATCTATGACCAAATGTTTACTGAAGATTCCTTTGGTCCCACAAAGAAATGTCAAAGTATCCTATCCAATATAAAATCTGGTATCTTCCTGATTGGATGAAGTGGGCAGTTTTACATATTTAGTCCACAGTCTATGAACTACTCAAGTCCTGTAATCACAGTGGGCATTTTAAACTATAGTAACATAATTTTCTGTAGAAAATCAAAAGCTTGTGTGGTTGTTAGAGTCAAGTGGGTTTGACGTCATTTTGATAAGGGAGTTAAAAAGCACCCCTTCCTTCAAACACTTAGTTCTCTATTGGGTAGAATAAAGGACATTTCGCCACTTGACTCTTGGAATACTCACTGTTAGTAGACATTCAGAGAAAGAAAGAGAGATTAGGCTCAATTAATCTATTCTTGGTGAGGCATATACTTTTTTTTTAAGATTTTATTTATTTGACAGAGATCACGAGTAGGCAGAGAGGCAGGCAGAGAGAGAGGGGGAAGCAGGCTCCCTGCTGAGCAGAGAGCCCAATGCAGGGCTCGATCCCAGGACCCTGAGACCATGACCTGAGCCGAAGGCAGAGGCTTAACCCACTGAACCACCCAGGCGCCCCGAGGCATATACTTTTATTGAAACTGTCAGTTAAGGCAATTTTCCTTTTTGATTTCCAGGTCCCCTTTCTTGGCTTACCTTCCTGGTTTAAATGTTTATCAGTTCTTTGGAAACAACCTGTCACTGGTGTCAGGTTATGCAATGAACTACTAACTGAAGTGGCTTGCTGGTGGACTGCTCCTATTACTAGACTCATTTAGAGGGAAAATTGTATTCTTTAATGTGAAGAATTAGTAAAATGAAAAAAAACATACTGATATACAATAAAATAATTTACAAATCAGAAAATGCCCTAGATATCACAGCTTATCTCCCACCTCTCAGTTTCAGATGAGGTAAATGAAACCTAAATTGGTAAATTCCTTTCTTCAGGTCACACTGTTAGACATGTAGAATTTCAACTAAACTTTTCTGACTTCTTATAAATTTGATTTTACCAGCAAACTATTACCTTGTTCTTTTGGAGCTCTGGGGAAAGAACTCACCTCTGTCCAATCATGGGAAGACTGGGATTATAATAACAGTAATCATGCTGTTTATTAAACACTATATGCTGGGCTTTGTGCTCCACACTCCACGTTTAATATTATTTCTTTAATAAAACATATGAGGGGCAATTGGCTGGTTTTTGTCAGAGGAGCATGCGACTCTTAATCTTGGGGTCGTGATTTTGAGCCCCACAATGGGTGGAGAGATTCATCAAATAAGTAAAACTTTAAAAAAATAAATATTATAATATTTTTGTTTCAGAGATGAGAAAAAAAGGCGCTAAGAGACGAAATAATTTTCAACAATCATACATCACAGTAAATGGCTGAGACATATCTTAGCAGTAGGGAGACATTCTCAAAATGGGCATGTCATATGAGCATTGTGATCGGTGGGGCTGTTGGTTACTAGGATTCCAAATTGAGATGCATAGAATTCATGGTCCTCATCCTATAAAGAGAATCATAAATGCTTGCAATGCAGGCATTTACTTTAGGGATAATTAAGGGTTTTATCAACCTATACTATATATCTTAAACCATATAAGCAATACCTATATAGGGGAAATGAAGTATTTAGAAGAAAGAGTGTGTGTGTGTGTGTGTGTGTGTGTGTGTGTGTGTGATGGACCTAGTAAAAAGCAGCTTAGCTTTTCCCTCCCATCCCTTGTGAGTTTTTTTCCCTAAGATATCCCATAGATAACTTCCTCATGATTGAAGTATCTGCTACATTTTCTCTTTACTCTCCTTGACCAAACACATTAAACAATGTAGAGCCTATAAGACAGGAGTCTCCTACTCCAAGATGAAACAGGAGGTGTCATTAAAAAATATATATCCAGGGACACCTGGGTGGCTCAGTGGGTTAAGCCTCTGCCTATGGCACAGGTCATGATCTCAGGGTCCTGGGATCGAGCCCTGCATCAGGCTCTCTGCTCAGCAGGGAGCATGCTTCCCCCCCCCCATCTCTCTGCCTGCCTCTCTGCCTACTTGTGATCTCTCTCTCTCTCTCTCTGTCTCTGTTAAGTAAATAAATAAAATCTTTAAAATACACATACACACACACACACACACACACACACACACATAGAAGTCTGGACAGTTTATGGAGGTATAAGTAAAATTCTAAATATGAGTGACATTTTGAACCAGATACTAGATGATACATACTGAGATATGATAAACATAATCAGAACCTTGTGAAATCTGCCCAAGATGATAGTGAAACAGTGTTTATCATATTATGATCCACAAAATGTTACCGGGTAGTGGTGAAGAGATAAGGAACTTACACCAGAATGTAAATTAGCATACTATGATTTTTTTGTTTAATATATTGGTTAAAGTCATATATTAAAACAAAAAAATTAATATAGCAGGGCTTCAGCGGTAAGAAAAAAATAATTATGCCCATGCCTTTCCTTACATAGAACTCTCTAGATGCAAATGGGGTACATTGGTTTATCTCCTGCAATGCTGGTGGTTACTTTAACGTTTTTACATATATTGTATGCATTTTCATGTGTATAGTGTGTGTGTGTGTGTGTGTGTGTGTGTGCGTATACATATCTGTATGTTAGTAATATGCCAGAACCTTTAATGAAAACACATATACATTTTAAAGGGAACTACAGATTAGGAAACAAGTGACTTGAAAATATTAAAATATTATTTACATATTTTATTTTTATTTCAAGTTTCTTAGATTCCCTGTATCTCTTACTGTTTACACATATTTTAAGTTATTTTATCATTTTTTAAAGATTTATTTATTTATTTTAGGGAGAGAGAGAGCGAGCAGGAGCAGGAGGGGCAGAGAGACAGGGAGAGAATCACAAGCAGACTCCATGCTGGGCTCCAAGGCCCATACAGGGCTCCATCTCACCAGTCTGAGGCAGGATCTGGGCTGAAACCAAGAGTCAGACACTTAAACAACTGGGCCATCCAGGCGCTTTGTGATTTTATCATTCTTTAATATCTGGGCATATTTTAACCAAATCTATTTCCCAACAAATCTATTATTATATTTTAATTTTGGAAATCATGTTTTAATATTCCCAAAGACACCTCCTTTTATATTATTCCACTTTCACATAATTCTTTTCACTATGAATCTAAGATCTTTATAATTTTTTCTAATATTTGGAATTCTTAAATTAAAAAAAAAGTCTTCTTACTCATCACATATCTTTTTTTTGGTAACTTTCCTGCATTTCTAATATTAGTATTTCACCTTTGATTTTAGGCCTTTTCAAATACTTCATAAAAGTTTTGTGTTTCCGTGGCTCTCACCTTAGAGAAGCACTGGTACCTGGCAAGTAGTAAACACGTTCTTTAAAATTACTACTTTCTTTGTAATAATAAGAAAAGCCTGGCTACACAGAGATTATTCTTTACAGTAAGTATAAGAGGAACTGACCCATATATGAAGGGCTATCCAAGTGTCAGAATAAGAAAGGCTATTCTTAAATCAGCTCCACCCATACTAACTGTTCACTCTTTCTTCTGAGAGATTATATAATACATCAGAAAAGAATCCTACTTTTTTTCTTGTGGTAGGCAAATTCCTGGCTTCCCTGCAATCTCTAAATAAAGGCAGGGGTGGGAAGTGTGAATGCATAATATACTGTTATATAAATGACATTCATATCTTCAGTTAGTACTTCTGATTCCTGCCTCCACCTCTCACTAGTTCCCCCAGAAATACCTGCTGTCTCCAAGTCCAAAGTCCCTTTGGTTCCCAAAGCAGCTCAGCTTCTTTGTTCTCAGCACTCTCCATATGCGTATATAAGCTGTGACTTTCTCTACTTTGCTTCATCAATAAATAATCTACTACCCATTTTTCAAATTGAAGAAATTGGTTAAAAGTTTTCATATATTGATACTCCTTTAAGTAATATGAAATTATACTAATTACTGATACATTGATTTGATAAGATTGGGAATAAGACTGTTATGAAAGCACAGACTTAAGACTTTCATTTTTTTTTAAGATTTTATTTATTTATTTGACGGAGAGAGATCACAGTAGACAGAGAGGCAGGCAGAGAGAGAGAAGAGGAAGCAGGCTCCCCGCTGAGCAGAGAGCCCAACTGGGGGCTGGATCCCAGAACCCTGGGGCCATGACCTGAGCCAAAGGCAGAGGCTTAACCCACCGAGCCACCCAGGTGCCCAAGACTTTCATTTTATTCTAGAAGTCAATCTAAGAATATTTATGCCTTTAAATGTCTATCATTCTTACAGTTTCTAGCCCAATTTTAACCCAGGTTGTGGAGTTCTGGAAGGAGCACCTCAGCAAATCTTACAGGGAAAATGATTAATTAATTAATTAATATGAACTAATTTCAAAATTACACCTTTTTGAACCAATTGAAGAAAGTAAATCACACAGCAACCTACTAGTATGAAACTTTCAAGAGACAATGCATACAGAGAAGGAAGAAATGTAGGGACTCTTTCACCTGGGGCAGATGTGAAGGTAATTTAGTTAGAATTACAAATTGATAAGAGCTGGGGTGGGGGGAGCACTGGAATGACCATGTGAAACTGCTGGGAGTTGATGACATTGGAAGTCTACAACCTCTTACATAATTCCACCATGAACCCCACCCGGGGCCCACTGAAAATATTTGAAAAAAACCTAAGAAGCACCCACAAGGTGCAGATCTGGGCTAGGAGTCAGTGGCTGTGCAGGAGGAGTACGAAACCACTCCGACCCTCTTCCCTACCCACCATGGAGTTAAATCGACACTCTTTGGGAATGAATGGCAACTGAAAACTCCAATCCTCAAGGCACTGGTGACAACTTACCACATTCAGGGTTAAAAACAAAAGAAGAAAGAAAAAAGGATGAACAAAAATCCAGACTCTTAACTACAGAGAACAGGGGCACCTGGGTAGCACAGTAGATTAAACATTGGATAATTGGTTTCTGGTCAGGTCATGATCTCAGGTTTGTGAGATTGAGCCCCATGTGGGGCTCTGTGCTCAGTGTGGAGTCTGGTTGAGATTCTCTCTCCTTGTTCCTCTGCCCCTCCCACTCATGCTCTTTCTCTCTCTCTAAAGTAAATGAATCTTTAAAAACAAAACAAAAACTATAGAGAACAAGTCTGTGGTTGCCAGAGGTGAGCTGGGTGGGGGTGAGGAGATGCGTGAAATAAAGGGGATTAAGATTACCCTTATCTTCATGAGCACTGAGAAATGTATAGAGTTGTTGAATCATTATATTGTACACCTAAAACTAATATAATGCTGTATGTTAATTATACTTCAATAAAAATAAGCAGACACTCTTTGGAAAGCAGTAGGATTATGCCCTGGGCCCACAACTACAGTTAGGGAAGGGACAGCAAGATCACAAAGGCTCTAACCTCACACCCAGGGACATTATTCAGGGTTAACAGGGAGGCTTAATTAGAACATTAGAGAATGCACCTCTAAGACCACACCACTCTAGTAAGTGAAGAAGCTTCAATTAAGAAGTAACTCTAGAATACTGTTTGAAGAGGGGTAAGAGAGAAAAAAGAGCATGCAGAGACTCTGAGGCATGCCACAAGGGAGTAGAACTCTACACTACTTTAGAAAACCAGCCCTGTTCCAAATACAAAGCATTTCTAGAGGAATCTGAAGGGTGTAGTACACTGAGGATAACCACAGCAAAAACTCTCCAAGACCAGACCAGTTCTTAACTCAGTTTTTGCATTAAAGGTGTAGTGGAAAAGTGTACCCATTTCCAAGCATAAATAGTATTCACCTCGGTTTTTCTTACCTATCTATGATGTCAGCATAAACATGAAATATGATATATATGTAAATGCAAGAATAAACTCTCTAAGAATAGGCCAATCAATAATCTGAACCAGACTCAGATATGACACAGATGTTGGAAATATCTGACAGGGAATTTTAAATCGCCACAATAAATACTATTTAATATGTCAGGTGGGAGGGGGGAATTTGCAGGCAGAAACTTTATAGCAAAACCAGAAATGAGGCATTCTTGACTCCTCCTTTTCCTTACTGTCACGATCCAGGGAATAAGAAGAAATTTGACCTTGGATTAGTTCAGTCCTTGAATTTTCCTTCCTCCAAGTTCTTCCAAACGAGGACCAGCTGCCCATTCTGAGCTCAGAGTAGTATCCTCTTCAATCATTAGCCTCACTTGACTTGTCAGGAAACCAACCCTGTCCCTTCAGATTGAACCTGATTGCTCTATTTTGTACCTAGTACTGTAGAATAGTGTCAAGTTCTTAGTAGTCCTTAGTGGCTCCTACTCTAGATTCCCATCCTCTCCCTGCAAAGGTCAAACCAACTCTCTGTATAGTCATACACACATTTACAGCTGCAGAGCAAGATGTAATTAAGGGCTTTGAACCTGGCTGGCCCAGGAAAGAAGTAGGGATGGATAGAGCTATCTTTCCGTCTGGGCTGCCTCCATCTATATTCCTACCTTCTAATGCCCCACCCTGCTCCCACCAAAAAGTAAAACCAAACAAACAAAACACAGGATGCTTTTCACTGCTCATTGCTTTGTCTTTTAATAAACAATCAGTAAAACAAAGAAGAAAAATTTCTAATTAAAATGCCGAGCAACACTTAAGATCAAATACATAATTTCAGCAGAAAAGGGATAGAAACTATATGAAAGGATCAAACAGAAATGGTAGAAATAAGAAAACAGCAATGGAAATGAAGAATGCTTTTGATAGACTCATCAAAAATTTGATGCAGCCAAGTAAAGAATCAGTGAATTTAAAGAGAGGTCAATAGAAATTATATAAATTGAAATTATATAAATTGAAACACACACATTCAAAAAAAAAAAAAAATCAAGAGCTGTGGAACAATTCTAACTTAAGTGTGATTGATATCCCCAAAGGAGAAAAGAGACTAGAGAAAGAAAATTTTAAAAAATAATAACAGAGTGCATTCCAGAATTAATGAGAATGTAGCACATATCTAAGAACCTCAGAGAACATTAAGCAGGGACAAATACCTTAAGCCTATCATATTCAAATGGACTTGAATTACATTTTCCATTTCACTCCGCATAATGTTCTTAAGGTCCATCCATGTGGCTGCATATTGCAGAATCTCCTTCATTAAGGCTGAGCAGTATTCCATTGTGTATATACATTCCCTTTCCTTATCCACTCATTCCACTCATGCGTTGATGAACATTGATGTTGTTTGTACTTCTTGACTATTGTGAATAATGCTGCAATGAATATGGGAGTACAGACATCTCTCTGAGATCCTCAATGCAATTATATGAAGTATCCAGAATAGTCAAATCCATAGAATCAAATAGTGAAATGGTGGTTTGGCAGGGTCTGGAGGGAGGAGGAAATGATGAGTAGCTAATCATCAGGCATGAAGTTTGAGTTAAACAAGACTGAATGAGCTCTGGAGATTTACAGCGCTGCATCTATAGTCAATAATAATGTACACTTAATACTTTATTAAGGGCATAGATCTCATATAGAAGCATTCCTACCACAAAATTAAATGTAAGAAAGCAAATGGGTCTAATACTTCATGTAAAATACAGATTTTCAGATTTGATTAACAAAAAAAAAAGAGCCAACTGTATGTCATCTAAAAGAAATTCACTTTAAATGTAATATTTAAAAGATGGGGAAAGCTATACCATGCAAACATATGCACGTAAAAACTAATAGCAATATTAATATCCAGAGAATTAAAACTTATAACAAGGAACACTGTCATGGATATAGAGAGACATTAAACAATGATAAAGGGAACTACATCTCTAAGAAGACATGTAAATACTAAATGCAAAAATAGAGTATCAAAATTTGTGAAGTAAAAAGCTGTTAAAAATTAAAGGAGAAATAGATAAAGCCACAACTGTATGTGGAGACTTCAGCATTATCCTTTTTAGTAATCAATAGAATAGGCAGAAAATCAGAAATGATAAAAAACCAAAACCAAAACCAAAAAAAATATACAAGATCATCGAGTAACTAGTACTAACTATTACAAAATATTCCTTTCCCAAACAGCATAATATGCTTTCTTTTAAAGTGAACATAAAACAAAAAACATTTACTAGAGAAAGTTCATATTCTAGGACCCCAAAACAAAAACAAAAAAACCAAACACTCAACAAATTTGAAATAAAACAAATCAAGCCAAGTATGTTCTTTCTTTGATACATAACAGAATCAAGCTAGGAATAAAGAGCAAACACATATCTGGAAATTTATCCAAATATCAAAAAGTAATCAGCATACACCTAAACAACCATTAGATCAAAGAGGGATTCTCAAGTGACACTTAAAAAGATATTTAACCTGGAGGAAAATCAAAACGCGACATACAAAAATGTGTGGGTGCAACTAAATCCTTGTTGTGTGTATATAAATGTGCATGTTTGTGTATATTTGTGGGGTTTTATATAAAATACAACAAAAATAAAAAGTGAAAACATTTGTTTTACTGTTCATTACCTTAGGAATTATTTGATCTTTTATTTTAACGTCATAACACTAATGAATGGTTGATACTCAAAATATACACATACATGTGTGGTGTATGGTGCACTAGATGGACTAAGTCATGATTAATAAAAGGCTTTCAGTTTTTCCCCATGTATCTATTAGCTTAAAACTGTGATAGGTATATAGGACTTCTCTTAACCCTAAATAACAGTTCTTACTTTTCAATTATTAAATATGTATATGATATATCTAAGTTTATATAAATTATATTTCCTGACTGTGAGGGCTATTACTATTAAAATTAAAAAAAAATTTAAACATCCCTCTTTAGAATAATTTATGAAAGCAAAAGCTACAATTTAAAGTTGTTTTCTTTAATTAAACTTAAAGATTCTGATGTTCTATAATTAATTTTATTAAAAAATTTGTTTTCATGTTTGAAATTCTCATAATGAATTAATAGTGAACAGACGATCTTTTCTCCAGTATGGAATAAACTGTGATCACATTTTATCAGGCATAGACTTTGATATGAAAACTCCAGAACAGATATGAACTAGGAATTAATGCAGTTAGGAAAAAATGGTTTAATATCTCCAAAATATTATGCTAAGATATTTAATTTCTAGGGTTGAATGGCAATATATCTTATAAAATAAATAGCAGGTAGAAAGATTACTAGTGCAATAAAAGCTCTGGGAGAAAAGAAGCATTTAGAAGTAAGAGGTGTGAGGATTTTCCCTCTGGCTTGAAACCAGAGTACTTCTAAAATGCAAATCAACCATATCTTTTCTTTGCATTAAACATTTCAAAACTTCCTATTGCCCTTAAAATAAAACTACTTTACATGGTCTTATTGAAGTCTAGACTGTTTATCTTGCCTCTTATTTTTCTCTAACCTTCTCTCATATTCTAAGATATAGTTATATTGAAAACCTCTCAGTTACAAGTATGAAATGTCTTCTCTAGCCCATGGATTCTCAAAAAAAAAAAAAGCATTTTTACTGTGTCTCAAACAATTTTGGCCTTTCTACTTCAGTTATCAGATTAAATATAATCTTTCCTGACCATCACTTGACTGGCATGGCTAGGTAATATTTTTAGATATAATTTGGGAAGTTTTTTTCATCCTGCCTAACCACATTTTCTTCTTTGTCTTTCTCCAAAATTCTTGGAATAGCAGTTCTCATGCCTTTCTGCCTCAGGGGAGTTGTCTGCCAGAGGAAAATATAAGTAGAACAAGTTGGCAGAACTTCTGGGGTTTTGTCTTCAAAATCTTAAGATCACTGAGGATGGGTGGGATTTCAGTAAAAAAAGGAGTATATAAGAAAGATTAGAAGGAATAGAGTGGGCCCTACCCATGATCACATGAAAAAATGACCCCAGGAAGGGATAAGCACTAGAGGATCTGTGCCGGATCCCTAGCTCTCAGCACCTGCTCTGTGTTCTCTAAAATTGCCAAGACAACCAATCCTCAAGATAGCTTATGCCCTACAATGTCTCTGGGCTATAGAAGGTGCAAGAACCGTAATAGTACTCATTATAGATACTCAAGTCATGCTCTTTGACTGAATGACTGTACCAGAATATAAACCCAGAGCACAATATCCCTAGAATTAATGGAACCACATTTACTAAGGGCCTGGAGGCATTGAGGGCTTGTAGGAAAACTTAAATTAATTAGAGAAAATAAAATGATTTTCTCATACCTTTGCATTTGAAGACAGAGCAGTATGACTATAGTAGTGTCCTGTCCCATAGCAATCTATCACTATTGTAATAGCATGTGCTGCATTTTATGTCTATTGCTTAATTATGTGTTCTCCCCTAGAAAAGGGATTGTTTCCAAGGCTAGTTTGCTTTGTATTTTATTGCAAAATGTCTAACATTAAATGACAACTAAAGATCTTATGTTTAAAGAATTGGATAAGAAACTGCAAATTAAAAGTCTGACCACCTGAAATGATTTCTATTCCAATTAATATTGTTATTAGAAATTTCAAAAACCCATTGAATTCGGAGTTTTATCTGAGCCATCTCACATAATCTCTCCACTTTCTGTAGCCCACCCCCTTTCTAAAACTGCAGGCACACACCCAAATGGCAAAACACTGAAAGTAGTGCATGCATATTATGTGTTTTCATCCATATTAAAGGATAATATTCTCTCTGATCTTATTTTAAAACTATTTAGGAAATAAACATGCATATGAAGATCTGTTTAAGAATACAGCTTATCTGTTAGCAAGTGGGCTTCATAAAACATTAATTCCACCTTGTGGGGTCCTTATTTGGAATTCCCTCTTCTACAAAACTTTCAAAAGAGGAATGAAGACGTATCTGTGTTATATGTAAGCTGGGAGCTAAGAATAAGAGAAAGTTATTGAACCAGGAATTTCTAGTTCATTCTTTCCCCAATTTATCAGTCAAACACGTGGAAAACCAGGCTTATCTTAGAATTAAAGGCCAGGCAGCAGGTGGAATTTGTCATCATTGTGTGTGCATAAGAAAGAAACTTTTAAGATAGATGTTAGCAGCTGGGAAGAAAATCCCTGAGACAATAGTAAAGCGCTATCTTAAGAGATGCGTCAAAAAATAAATTAAAAAGAAATGTGTCAAACCAACTCTCTTGATGTCTCAGAAGATGGTATTTTATGGAGAAACATGAACATTGATAACTGAGTAAAAATAAATTTTTGACATATCTTTTACAAAGATATGTCAAATTTTTGACATATTTTTGACATAAATTTTTGACATATTTTTGACATTCATTTAATTTATATTTAATTTCCCTATGTATACATAAGAATGTTACATAATAAATATCTAGATCTAAATAAGCTTGAATGAGTTATTTCTATAAATATAAAACAAAATGCAATGTGGTCAGAATTTTTTTCATAATTATATCTGCAGTGATTTTTTCCCTTTTTTTATTAATTAGTGTCACATAAAATAATGGAGTACATTGAAGTTAATGCCATCTTGTGTTATAAGAAATAAGACAGTTCACTAAAGTATACTTGTAATTAACCAGTCAGTATCAAGCAGGATCAAGTGAAAATAATGTTTGGTATTTCGGAGGTAACCAAACATCAAGCTTTTTTGCACAACTGACTATGGAAATTACTTTCATTCAGATGATCTAAGTTAGTAAGGCAATAAAGAAAACTCTATTTGAACCAGGATTTGTAACTTACTGGATATACAGCTATCAATAACTTAATAGTTATTAATTCCCTTTTAAATAAGTTCTGGCTTCCAAAAGTTAGTTCTACCTTCAAGAAAAAGAAAGTGTCAGGATCCATTTTATTTTCATTCCCCTCTGGTGTGAGAAATAAGATTTTATTAGACTGGGAAGGCTAATCTTGGCTACTAAATCCTTATTCTCTACATACATCTCTTTCTTACAGTATAAGATTTACATGTTCTTTTCTGACTAATCTGATTTCAGAGCCTGGCTTCATTTTCCTTAATTCTTGTTCAATGTGCACATTTTGACCTCAAGCTGCCCTCCCTGGCTCCCAGCTCTCTCACATTTCAATTTAACTTACATGTGCATGTAATGGATTCTGCATTCTCTACCACAGATCCTCTTTATTACAATTCAGCCCCAACCTGGATAAAAATGTTTTACTGAGATCCTGGAGCCTACAGCTCCTGGAGAGTCCTCTGTCTTCCTGGCAGAGGGCACATTTCACTATGAAGACCCACCAGTGCTTCTGGTTTCACAAATCTCCTCCATTCTCCTAGTTATCTGAACAAACACATCTCAACACACTTCTCCAGTTGTCTAGCCATCTTAATTCTTCCAGATAGAATCTGCTTAAGAATTTTTCTAGTGTGCTCACAAATACCTATATCTTTTATTCTTTTAAAATTCCAAAATAGGGGGGGCCTGGGTGGCTCAGTGGGTTAAAGCCTCTGCCTTCGGCTCAGGTCATGGTCCCAGGGTTCTGGGACCCCACATCAGTCTCTCTGCTTGGCGGGGAGCCTGCTTCCTCCTCTCTCTCTCTGCCTGTCTCTCTGCCTACTTGTGATTCTGTCTGTCAAATAAATAAATAAAATCTTTTTAAAAAATTCCAAAATAGTACAGTATCAATTCCTGCTGGTTCTTCAGTATATAGCTTAATAAAGGGTGTGTGTGTGTGTGTGTGTGTACCGAAGGTGCTTTTATATAAGTGCTTGGCTTATTGGAGTAGAAATAACTACTTCACTCAGCAGCAGCTGCTATCCTTGTCTAACTTGTAAACACTTCTTGACCTCAGTGACTTTATAGGAATGACAGAAATAATTTTCTTTTAACAAGGAGAAAACCATTGAAATACACACACACACACACACACACACATCCCACCTTAGGACCCTTTGCTTCCCAGTGCCTCTCCATTGTTGAAAGAAGCATGTCCTGCTCCTCAGGGTGACTATCCTCACCTTTCCTCCCCATTCCACCGTGGACCCCAGGCCCCGTTCCCTACCTGCCAGGAATTTCTCTTGTTCTAGTGAAATGAACCTCAGGTACATATTTCTTCTAAAGCTGAACTTTTAAAAAAATGTACTGTTTTTATTTTTATTTTAATAAAAACATTATTAAACTAACCATCTGAACCATTTTTAAGTGTATGATTCAATAGTTTTTCATTTTCTTTGTGAAACAGATCCCAGAACTTTTTCATCTCGCAGAAATGAAACTCCAAACCCTTTAAGCAACAACTCCTCTCTTCCCCTTTCTACGGGCCCCTTGTAACCACCATTCTACTTCTTACTTCTATGTTTTGATTTCTTTAGATGCCTCATTTAGGAAAAATCATACAGTCTTTATTTTATTGTGACTGGCTTATTTCACCTCCATAAAATCCTCAAGTTTCATCTATGTTGTAGCAGGTAACAGGATTTCCTTTTTTTTTTTTAAGGCTGAATAGTATTTCATTGTGTGATAGTGCATGCACACACACACACACACACACACACACATCATGTCATATATATCACATTTTGTTTATCCATTCATTTGTTGATGGACCATTAGCTACAGCCCATGAACAGGCTTATAATCATGCTTCTGGCCATTTCTCCTTAAATGTAAAGTGAATAACCGATTGCATTGCTTCATGTTCTGCCCACTGAGAAGAGATTTCTTCACCATTGTCTTCAGGCATCTTCCAGAAAGGGGCTATAAGTGATACAGTGCTACACTTTTTCTGGATATTATGCAGAACCATCTATGAACCAGGCCTGAGTCTTCTCTTCCTTCGTCAACTGATCATAGAGAAGTCCCAGTGAGGTCCCAAGTACAGGCTTGGGGAGAGAAGGAAACGTATGTAATAGAAATGGTGACTATAAACATTTGGGCTCATTCCTCATGTAACTAGCAAATTCAGGGTATGCTCAGGCCCAGTCTCATATACAACACTTCCATTTGATGAGGGAGTGCTGCTGTACGTAACCAAGTTTATGTCTTCGTGGGTCAGATAGCACCGAGAACAAGATGGGAAGCTCAGATAACAGGACAATTTGTGACCTGTGGTTAAGCATTCAGTCTTAGTATACTAAGGCCCAGGGGCAGGGTAAAAGCTGTATCTCAAAGGGCAAAGGGGAGTAGTTAAAACAATCTGATTAAAAAACAGGCAGAGGATCTGAATACACATTTTCCCAAAGAAGACATACAGATGCCCAACCAGAACATGAAAAGACTAATCACCAGGGAAGTGCAAATCAAAGCTACAATAGTCACCTCACATATGTTGGAATGCTTATTATCAAAAAGACAAGAAATTCCAAGTGTTGGTGAGGACGTGGAGAAAAGGGAACCTTCATACACTGCAGATGGGAATATGAATTGGTGCAGTCAATACAAAAAACAGTAGGGAGGTTCCTTGAATAATTAAAAATAGCACTATCATATTATCCATCGGTTATATATCTGGTTATACATTATACATCGGTTATACATTTATCTGAAAAAAATGAAAGCATGAATTCAAAAAGATATATGCACCCCCATATTCACTGCTGCGTTATTTACAATAGCCAAGATATGGAAACAACCTAAGTGCCCATTGATGGATGAATCAATGAATAAAGAACAATGGAATACTATTCAGCCACTAAAAACTGAAATCTTACCATTGTGACCATATGAATGAAACGTGAGAGCATTATGCTAAGTGAAATAAGTCAGACAGAGAAAAATAAATGCTGTATGTTCTCACTTATATATGGAATCTAACAAAATTAAAAAAAAAAAAAAAAAGCTCATAGACACAGAGAACAATTGTTGTTTGCCAGAGGCAGAGGGAGGGAATAGGCAAAATGGGTAAAGGGGGTCCAAAGGTACAAACTTTCAGTGATAAAGTCAGTCAGTCATGAAGTAAGGATATGTTATTCCACAGCATGATGACTACA
>PISX010011299.1:0-66000 GCA_004024625.1 Mellivora capensis | reverse complement strand
CCTGAATATATCTTGCCAGCCCTTTCTGGCTTGCCAGGTTGCTGTGGACAGGTCTGACGTTATTCTGATGGGCTTTCCTCTGTACGTAAGGAGCTTCTTTGTCCTAGCTGCCTTCAAGAGAGTTTCTCTAGAATTATAATTCCTCATTCTTACTATCAGGTGTCTTGAGGTGTTTCGAGAATCTAAAATCTTGGGGGGGACTGTTCTGCCTCTAGTACATGAACGCTGTTTCCATTTGCAAGATTCGGAAAATTTTCATGAAGAATGTGTTCCACTATATCTTCTAGACTTCTTTCTTTCTCCTCCTGTTCAGGGATTCCAGTAATTCTGACATTGGAACGTTTCATGGCATCATTTATTTCCCTGATTCTGTTTTCGTGGCTTCTAAGCTGTTTGTTCCAGGCTTCCTCCTGATGCTTTCTTTCTATCTGTTTGTTCTCCAGATCACTAATTCTATCTTCTGTCTCAGTTACCCTAGCTTTTAGAGAATTTAGATTAGATTGGAACTCATTGAGAGCCTTGTGAACATCATCCCTGGTGGCTTTCAGTTCTGCCCTAATCAATTCCGTTTGGTCGTCCATGGCTTTCTCCAACCTAGCTATTGCCTGGATAATTGTTAGCCTGAATTCCCTTTCTGACATAATGTCTATGTCGGTAGCCATTAGCTCTGTTGCAGAGGGCCCCTCCTCTGAATTTTTCTTCTGCTGGGCATTCCTCCTCCTAGTCATTTTGGTGAGAGATGGCTGAATGGTTGTAGCTGGATGTATTGGCCTTGGTGCAGTGAAGGTGCACTCTGGAACGCTTTTGAATAATCAAGAGTCCCCACCCAAAGGAAAGAAAAAGAAAAAGAGAGAAAGAAGAAAAAAAGAGAGAGAGAAAGAGAGAGACAGGAAAAAGAAAAGAAGGCTAAAAGAGAAGGCTCAGCCCAAATAGGCCCCAAGGAAAGGTTTGTGAAGTATACAAACAAAAACAGACAAACAAAAAAGACTGTTAAAAGTATATGACAAGAGAAGAAAAATATATATACATATATATGTAGAAGCAAAACAAAGATACAAACAGACAAACAGAAAAAAAGAACCTCATCAAAAAGAACCCCAAGTATAAGATTTATATACTACCAGGACAAACACAAATATACAGAAATACTGGCAGGAGAAAAAATGGGAGAGTGGTTGTAAATTCTCAGTGTGGGTGAGGAAGATTATTTTGATTTTTCCTGGACGTATCTTGATATCTTTTTTAAAGGACACAAGTTTCCTAAGATAACAGGGGATTAAAAATTGGTTTACCTATAGGGTAGCATTGATTGGGTGGGGAAAGGGGATTACTTTGAAATTTAACTTTTTATGAATATTAGCAAATAAAAATAAAGAAAAGAATGATCTAAAGTAAAATTTAAAAAAAATTTTTTTAATAGAAAAGCAAAAGAAAAACATGGGTATATGTATCAAAAAGTTCAGGTTAAAAGGTTATTATGGAATTTGATGTACTGGACATCTCACTGTGATGGTAAATAGGCTAAAAAATGTCTATATAAAAAATAAAAAAATTTTTAAAAAAATTTTAAAAATGAACCAGAATAGTGGGAATGAATTAAAAATTAAACATTGTATTTATGAAGTAGTAGTGATTGTTCTCTTCTGGATTTTGTTTTTTTTTTTTCCCGGTTGGCTTTCTGGGGGAGGGGCCTGCCACGAGGGTTTTCAGGCAGTGTTTCCTGAGTTAAGTCCTCCTGCCCCCCTCAAGGGGGTGGGCTCTGAGGAAACCGGCCCTTCAGGCTTTTGTTCCCTGGAGGTTTTTATGTCTGTTTGTTTGTTTTCTCTCCCCTTGGCAGCTCCCGATGGTTCTTGGAGGTTTAGAGGAAAGCAAACTGCACCCAGACCTCCCTCCCAGAGAGAAGTCCCAGTCCGTTCCCCTCTGGGTGCTGCAGAGCAGGTTCCCAGCCGCGGTCTCTGGGGACACCTGTGTGTCCTGCTTGTACTCAAAACCACAACAGCGGCAGCTGTCTGGGCAGCTCCAGACCGCCAGAGAGGTTCCAAGCAGCGATCGCACCCTGTGATTTTCCCGCTTGCCTGGACTGGGAGCGCTCAGACTTTCCAGGTCCGAGAGCGCTGGGCTGGCGCCTGCGCGCCCCTCTCAAGGGAGGGGGTGGAGCGCGTCTCAGCCTCTGCTAGCACGGCGTGGCTCACGCGTGGGGACTGCAAAAAGGCTGTTTCTGCCACGCGAGGGTCCCAGCCCCTCCTGCACGCCAAGCGTCCTTATGAGGTCTCCTCCCAGCTCAGGGACCAAGACCTGGTTTCTCTGCTGCACTCTCTCTGGCTCAGCGCCAGGGGTGTCTGTCCTCGGTGGGGGACTGAAGCCCCTGTCCCTAACTGTTCCAATTCCCACAATTTCACCCCGCGATCCTTTGCTCTTTTTGAGTGCTTTCTACCAGACTTCAAGTTAATGCTGGTCCCCAGATACAGGAGGCTCTCTTATTAGGGTATTACTTTCCAATGGGTCGCTTCTGGTGGCTCCCTCCCCCTTTTGTTTATCTTCAATACCCGTCTGATGTTCCCACTCTGCTTTACCTGCTCACTGGCGTCTTCTGTCCCGGTAGAGATCCAGATGTGTAGAATTCTGGTCTCGGGCTGATTTCATGGGTGATCGGAGTTCCTTGGTAGGTAATCAGCTCACTTTAGGGGACAGGTTGAAACGGCGCCTCCTCCTAGTTCCCTGCCATCTTGTCCCCCCCCCCTTACTTACTTTTAACTCTGTTCCTTATGAAAACTCAATTGCAAAAGAATTATCTCATGGCTTCCTGCAAATAGATGATAATATTAAGACAAACTTAGAAGAGCTTAAGATGAGTAGACTTCAAATAAAATTTTAATTCTAATTGTGCTGTGACCACTTACTTCTTAGTTAACAGTTGGAATTTTTTTTTCTTTGAAAAGGCATCTGAAATCAGGTGGACTATAAGAATTTTATAGCTCACCACGGTTTGGCCTAAGGCACATTGGCAGGGAAAGAGGACTGGCTGTTAAGTCTCGGTAGCAAGAGGAGTCTGGTGTTTCCTTGGCAAAGTAAATGTAGTTCTAATTCCTGGCTCTGAGTAGGGAAGAAAAATCGAACAGTGACCAGTGATGGCTCTATGGAATTTGCTCCTCTCCTTTAAAACCCAGCACAAAAGTTATCACTTTCTATGGAGAAAGCCTTCCATGGCTATCCCTTCATAGTTCTAGCTTCCTTTCATCACCTAAATTTTCTTTTCCTTACATCATAATTTGTAGGATAATTATCTTTTTGTTATTGTTGTCTTAGTATTTTGTTAAATTACCTAAGAGAGGACAAAGGGCATAAATTTAATATGGCCTTCATAATCTTCTTTCATAATCTCCACATCCTGGGAACTTTATTGATAGCTGAAACAACTGTTAAACATTGCTTCATTGCAAATCTTTTAGATAAAACCTTACCAATTAAGATTAATTATAGAAGCTGATCTGAATTAATTGTCAAATATTTTAAGACTAATGCAACACTTTATTCCTCTCATGAGCATAACATTTACTTATCATGAACATTTATAACTGAAATCTGTTTAGTGCACACATAGAATGATCTACAATTGGCATATGATTTGTTGAATTATAAATAGTTTCTTCTAAAGTGTTTGAGAATAACTTCTCTCTTAGTTTAAATGTGACTACCCAGTCAGCTACTTTATTGAACTCTTTGAGAACAGGGAGTAAGTACTTCCAAATCTATACCTACATAACTACATCTGTATTTTTTAAAAATATTTTATTTATTTATTTGACAGACAGAGATCACAAGTAGGCAGGGAGGCAGGTAGAGAGAGAGAGAGAGGAGGAAGCAGGCTCCCTGCCAAGCAGAGAGCCCAATGCGGGGCTCGATCCCAGGACCCTGAGATCATGACCTGAGCCAAAGGCAGAGGCTTAACCCACTGAGCCACCCAGGTGCCCCACTACATCTGTATTTTAAAGTTTTCATTAAATCTTAAAATGTTAGTTAACATACAGTATAATATTAGCTCCAGGTGTACAATTTAGTGATTCAACAGTTACATACAACACTTACATACATTACATCCTAGAAGAAATGGCACAGACACTGTATTAGTTTGCTTAGGGAGACTATAACAAAGTATCATTTAAACTGAGTGGGTTAAATAACAGAAATGTATTGTCTCATGGTTCTGGAGGCTACCAGCCTGGGACTGCAGTGTTGACAGAGTTGGTTCCTTCTGCAGGCTGTGAGGGAATGATATGCTCTAGGCTTCTCACTTTGGCTTATAGATGACTATCTCCTCCATGTCTCTTCACATTATTTACCTTCTATGCATATCTGTCTTCAAATTTCCTCTTCTTATAATTCCACCTGTCATATTAGAGTAGTGTCCACCCTAATGACCTCATTTTAACTTGATTTCCTCTGTGAGGACCCTATCTCTAAATAAGGTCACATTCTGAGAGTCTAGGGGTTAGAACTTCAGCATATGAATTTGGGTAGGGGTGACACAATTCAACCCATAACAGATACTGAAAGACTAAGGTCTGAATTAATATTTGTGTGGCATGAGTGAATAAATTCTTTGTGCTCCAAAAAGTAAACTTTAATATAGTGTCTAGGTTAATGTCCAGGCTCTACCTTCAATGAGCTGTCTCTAGGAAAGTTTGCATTATGAACTATTAAACAGGTGAAAATAGCACTCAAAGAGTGAAACAGAGAGATAGTATATCAGTGAGATTGCTTTGACCAACAAGGAAAAATATTCTCAATTTAAATAGACTTAAGCAACAAAGATATTTGTTGTTACAAAGAACAAGAAATCCTGAGGTGAAGAAGATATGAGACTGTTTAATTCAGTGTCTGAAGGATCCTGAATTCTTTCCATTGTTTTCTTCTCTGAAGTATATTGGTTTTGTACTTAGTACAAAGCTCTCCTCCTGGTTACCAGATGACAGCAGCAGGTCCATGTATTATAACCTGACATGATAAGGTACAGCTTACAGAGAGAGGCTATGTCTTTCTTATGTCTCTTTTAAAAAGTAGAGAAATCATGACCAGAAGTCTTCTAGCTAACTTCTCATGTTTCATTTCTCAGCCCACCCATGTCTAAAAGAGTTACCAGCAAGGGGATGAGGGGAATCATGATTGGCCTGGACTAGTCTTGAGAATGGGCCTGAGACCATTCCCTCCTGATGCACATGAACACAGAGAAGGGAGTAGGCTCTTTCAGTAAGAAGAAGGGGAAAATGGATGTGCCACATCCACAGACAACCAACAGTATCTGATATGATAAGTCAAGTTTCATACCTCCTTCTTCCCACAGATAGAGTCTTTAAAATGTCTATATCTACATGAGACACATTCATTATCTTCCCTGAGGAAGACAACGCAGAGTCTAACTCAGTAACCGTATCCAGCTCCAAGGCCAAGAGCTCTCTGCCAGGTCTGGAAGGCTCCTTGGGATCCAGGGATTCATGGCTTAAACATACATTTCCACTTCAAACATTTTCAATTTCCAATAATGGAAAAAGAACAGGATAACTACACTCAAAACTCTCATTTGAAAAGGAAAGGGAGGGGGGGCGAAAAGAAAAGGAAAGGAAAGGAAAGAATAGGAAACAACACTCAGTGGACACTGGTCCATAGCTCATATAATATCCTATTAGAAAGGAAAGGACTGCCCATCCCAGCAGTTAGACAATCTCGTAGCCCCTGATTCTTGTTTTCTAGGAGAATCCATTGCCCTACATGGCCCTTGGTCCTGTCCTTTGAGAATTTCTTCCTTGTTCATTGTCTTCTATGGCCACATTTGAGACAGATATTGAAAACAATGGATTTAGGTAGAGAAGTCCCATCTGTAATTCTATATTTGACAGAAATTAGCTGTCTTTGTCCAATGTAGATTATTTAACAAAAGATAGTTAGGAGAAGCTGACAACTAAGCTCAGCTCCTACTATTGCCTCCCATGTCCTTCCCTGCTTTCAGCCTAAGCTTTGCTCTTTGTTATAGGTTTTTAGTGAAAGCCATCATACGTAGCCAACATATGCTAATATTCTCATTCTTACTATTATTTTCCCAAATACTAGAGTCTCAAAAGTCTGTCTCTGATATAAAGTGATAACTTAATGAAATGTTTTTCACCCACAGACAGGAGTGACAGTTTTCTCAGTCTGGAATAGCGAGATTCTCATTGTCCCCTGATCTATTACTTCCACTCATCCAATTCCACAATTTGGGGTTTGTTATTTGAAGCATCCTACATTTTGCTAGCAAATTCTTTTTTTTTTTTTTTAAGATTTTATCTATTTACTTGACAGAAAGAGAGAGAGCGAGCACAAGCAGAGGGAGCAACAGGCAGAGGGAGAGGGAAAGGCAGTCTCCCCACTTATCAGGGAGTGAAATGTGGGGCTTGATTCTAGGACTTTGGGGTCATGACCTGAGCAGAAGACAGCCGCTGCTTAACCGACTGAGCCACCCAGGCACCCTAGTAGCAAATTCTTTACCAGTTCAGTTGTTCTCAAATTCAAACAACAGAATGCCCCAATTCATACTGTCTTAATGCGAATATTTGTTAGTTGATAAGAAGACTTAAAATAGTGTGCTCTAACAATTAAATGACATTATCAAGGTCTCCTGTTTGGCTTTTTTGTCCCATTTTTCTGTTTTTTCTTTTTTCAGCATACTGACTTTGTCCTCAGGCTAGCTCCTCTCAGGATACACTGGGTTCATGCAGTCTATCCTGCATGATAATGCCAAGTGGAAGAAACTAGGAGCAGATATTAGCTAGACAACCAAACGTTCATTCTAAATGACTAGATAGAAGAGTGCTGATGGTTAAAGCTAAGAAAAATAGCCAAATTGTACATGAGATTAGAAGTGAAGGTGGAGGAAAAAGTGATGGGAAATTGCATCACTTAGAATGCTCTGACCTACAAGTAACAGAAACCCAACTCAAAGTGGTGGCTTAAACAGTAAAGAACTGTTTGGTTCATACAATTGGAAGTTCAGAGGTAGACTGAGCTTCAGGTTTGAATGAAACTCATCAACAATGTTATCAAGGACCCAGGATAATATATCAATTCTATCCTAAGGTGGTTTCCTTATGGTCACACGATGGTAGTAACAATTGGAGCTACATGTTCTTTGTTTCAAAACAAGAAATACCATTTTTTCTAATGACTCTCACTGAAGGGTGAGAAAACATTTCCCAGAAACCTCCAAGCAATCTTCTTGGCATATCTCATTCGCTTAGATATACAGTCATGTGCCTATTCCTAAACCAGACTGTTTGTAAAGGAATGCCATATGCTGACTGGTTTAAGCATTGGGTCCTAGACTAATTATAGGCAAGAAGGATCAGATTTTCTTGATTGAGTCAGATTTATCAGGGCCTGCCTTAGTTGCTCAGGTCAATTCCTTAAACCATACAGCTGATGCACAATGTCAGGAAGTGGGATGTTGAAGAGATGACCTCAGTGTTTACTGCACAAGTGGAAACCAATATTGAGGGATAAAAGATAAACAGTGAAGTACAAACATGAAACAAGGTAACTCAGGATGGGCTTTGGCTGGAGTGTGCCTTATTGGTATGATCTGGCCAGCTTGACCCCATGAGAAAGAAGTTTCAACAACAAATCTCTGATATTTTTTACCCAATATTTCTTCTGTATGTATGATTCAGCAGATGCTTGTAATTATACTTCTGTTCCCTTAAGTTCTTTCACAATCATTTCTCAAAAATTTAATTTCCTGCCAGCATCTTAAAAATGGAAATGTCACATATTCATATACTATGAAAGTACTAAGTATTTTTACAAAATGGAGAATTTTAAGAATTTTAAATTGTCAATAACATTTATAGAGTTTGGTGTAGCTATAGTTCTACACTAATCCTTGGAAGACTAAGCACTTCACGTTAAATAGAATTTCCTTTTTTTTTTTTTTCTTTTTTTTTTTACGTTCGAGGACAGAATTTATTGCAAGCACCCTCGGGCGAGGTTCCGCGACTCCGGAGGAAAGAGAGTCGGGAAGTCGCGCGTGAAGCAAAGAGGTAGGGGCTTATATGGGGTTCTGCTGGGGAAGTCCGAAGAGGAGGTACTGAGACCTAGAATTTCCATTTTTAAAGTCATTTTCAGGGGTGCCTGGATGGCTCAGTCAGTTAAGTGTCTGACTCTTGATTTCAGCTCAGGTCATTGATCTCAGAGTCATTAGATCATGCTCCATGTTGGACTCCAAACTAGGTATGGAGCCTGTTTAATATTCTTTCTCTCCCTCCTCCTCTGCCATCCCCCTCCCCATCAAAAGTCATTTGCAGTTAGACCTGTGATCACCAGGGGCAGAGTGTTAAGAACATAGATTTGGGAGCATGTGTAGTGATCCTAAAATTTTGTTTTAATAATTTTGAAGATGTGTAATTTTGTTTTTTAAAAAAAGAAACTCCAGACTCTCACAGTAAAAGACATTTTATTTAAAATTTTTTCATTGTCCCTTGAAATCATTTTAGCATGATATTATATTATAAAATTAAGAAGAGAGGAAGGTCCTTCTTGAGAACCACATAGGCTTTTCCAATGGTGGTTCTGCCTTTGTTTTCAGTGTTATTCGAACCTTTGGAGTGCTTTTTCTAAAACGTAAATCTGATCATGTTGCTCCTCTGCTTAAAACCCATCAACAGCCACTCATAGCCCTCAGGTCTGATCCCAAACTCCTTAGTCCAGCCACAAAGACAATTAGGAGAGAACCCTATTTACCTTCCAATTTCCCTCTCTGACTCACTTCCCTACTCTTTATCTGTATTCCAACCATATTCAACGGTCTACTTACAGTATCCCACATTCATCAAACTCTTTCAGGCTCCTGCCAAGAGCACCCTTTTTCCTCATTTCGTTCTAATCAACCCTTTTCTTTATAGTTGCCCTTCCATGATCATCTCTTCCAGTTTAGATGCCCTTCCTATTGAATATCCATATCACACTGAGCTGGCATCTGTCATTGTACTCTCCACAGCAAATTGTGTTGAAGACTCCTCTTTATTTGTTCTTTGCCCCCACTAGAGGGACCCATGTCTGATATTTTTGCTGTAAACATTTTTGCCGCCAGCATTTTTGCCACAAGCCTTTTGCCACATTTTTGTTGCACAACTAACTGACTGTAAGGCAGTTTTGCCCTAAAACATAAAATCACAGGAAATAATAGAGGGACGTTTGTTTAAAAAAGAACATAATGAAACTTTTAAAATGAGTAACTAGAAAAGACATTATTGTGAAATGTAATATATTTAAATACATTTGAAATGTGTAGTGTATATTCATGGCAGTACTGTAAAAATAACTGAACTTATGTTGTGGATTGTACCTAAGCATTGTCTTCAAAGTCTTTCATTCATAATATTGTACTTTTTTTTTTTTGGCTTGTTTCTTCATCTCCATGCTTAGCATTGCAATTTTTTGTTGTTGTTGTTAAACTTTCTTCCTTCATTAAGACAGGTATCAGTTTCCAAATACTAGGATGCATATTTGTAAATGAACTTTGTCTTGCATTATGAAAACCTATACTATTGTTTGTTCTGGATATATTATCACTGTCCATTGACAGAAGTTCCAAAGTTCCATAGGAAATGTGGATTCAAACCTTTGCCACAGATTTATATAATATAAAGATGGGAGTACTGCCTCAGTGGAAACATGAAATCATACTGTCAACCAGTTGATGAAACCAACAAACTGTCACACTGAACTGTCAACCAGTTAATTTTTTATCTTTTAAGGCAAATTTGCCTTACAGCTAATTACTTCTACAGCCAGTGTGTTTGTGGCAAAAATACTTGTGGCAAATATGTCTATGGTGAAGATGCTGATGGTACAAATACCCAGGAGGCCATGTCATCTTCACCTTGATTCCTCCCTTCAGAGCTCAGTAAAATAATTGGCAACTGGGGCACCTGGGTGGCTCAGTTGGTTAAGACTCTGACTTTTGATCTCAGCCCAGTGGGTGTGGAGCTCAATGCAGGGCTTGAGATCAAGACCTGAGCTTTCACCATTAAAAAAAAAAAAACTTAGCAACTATTATAATAATATTATTAAATATATTATTAGCAGATCATTAATTAATTATTAATTTAAAATCATTTCAAGTACTATTTAATCAATTATTAATAAATTATTGAATATATTATTGAAATTATTATTTGATAATATAAATTATATATTATGCATAATATATTAACATTATTGAAAATATTAGAATTATAACAACAGTTAATAAATATTTTGTATGAATTAATTTCTTTTTTTTTCTTAAATTTCCTAATAATCACAGTAGCTGTCATTTATGAAACAGTGTTTATGTGGAGGGGCTATCGTAGATGTTTTATGTATTTATCTCATTTAATTTTCTCAGTTTTCATATGGGTAGGAATCACTATCCTCATTTTTACAGATGAGGAAATAGGCTTAGAAAAGCTCAGTGACTTAACTACAATCAAGTAACAGACTGAGGTCAACTCTGTGTCTGTCAGGTTCTAAATGTTTGGTTTGTTTTTGTTTTTGTTTTTTTGTTCCACACAACATATTATGGAGAAGTGGGAAGGTGCCAATCTCAGTGTTATTCCAGCAGATATTCAGGCAGTAAGTAATGCTCTAAAACAAAAAGCCACCATTTCCATGGTTTAGGGTTATTCTTATCTTCAGAGAAGAATTCCAGTCAGAAGTTAAAGGTATAGGAAACAGGATTCGGTCTTTCAGGAGTCAAGATCCAGACACAGATCCACTGCCCATCCAAGCAGCCTGGGGCTTGGCATAAGGCTCTACCCCAGCAATGAACTGGCATACTAAGGCAGGAATTGAGCCATGATATGTCGTGGTAAATGATGAATCCCAGTGACAGCCAGGACTGGCACAGGCCATCAGGCAATGAATCAAGAGAAAAAAATGTGCAGAGCAGCTTCCTAGGTAAGGAATGCACATCAAACAATTGCTAAATCAGTGTTTAGGAAGAGAAAGCTGCGTTCTTTGTCCTAACTTAATGCTTCCTGAATTAGAAAAAAAAAAAAAGAAAGAAAGAAAAAAAATGTCCTTAATTACAGTCTGTATTAATTTCTTTCATGCTTTAGTATCTATAAAGGAAAGCTAAAGAATATATACTTAAAAAAAAAAAACCCTAATTACTTCTTACTTCCAGTAAAAAAAATATTTCCCCTTACTAAGAGGTCTTTTTTTTTTTCTTAAAAGTAGACCAAAAGATTCAAGTTCTTCCTTTGTTGTTAGGTTTTATGTATATGTTCTCTTTTGATGACTTATTTCAAAAGCCCTGTACACAGGGAGGACCTTCTGTTACTTTAACTTCAGTCCAGCCTTACCTGGTCCAAGTCTCTACAGTCCTCTTCTTCCTCAGCAAAAGCTACTTGGTCATAACCATGAGCTCAGCTCACCCTGCTGTCTAATCCAAACCTCGAGCACAAGAAATTTATGGGGTTGTAGCCTAATGCTATGGGATTCAGCACCAAGATATCTTTCTTGCTGGCCCGGCTGATTACTTGCCCAAGTTCTGATTACAAGTCTCTGTCTTACCCTCCAAGACCCACTTGTGCATCAGTTTGGTTAACTGAGTTTCTGCCTTGCTTCCCTGTGGCTCTTATCTAACTTAGAATCTTCAACAACCAGAGTCCTGTTTTGTTATTATCAATTTCTACTGTCACCCCTTCCCAGGGACTAGAGTCTGTTCCTGAACACCAGCCAGGTGGCTAAAGTTCTGTTACCTGCTGACAGGACTCCCTGCTGCTGCCTTCTTGGACCTCCAAGATGCTTTCCTTTCAGTTCTCTATTTCCTCCCTTTTGATACTCTTCATGTCAGAACTCAGAACAACCTTCTTTCAGCACCCTGATAGAGGACCACCTACTTCCTACCTCTCCTATCAAACCCCACCTGGTCTGCTGGTGGGTTCAATTCTAGTTGCTGGTACCTCAGAAGCATCTCCTTCAGGAAGTAGTTAGCCTAACCATGTGTCTAGATTTTGCTTTGGTTAATAGAAATTCCTAGACTTCTGACATTTGATGGAAATGAAGCACTCTAGAAATTTTAAGGTTAAACATTGTCTTAATATGGGGATACTGCCAAGTAGGAACCATGAATAGCAATATCAGGTCACAACATGCATTTTACTTTAAGATATTTTAACTTGAGACACTGTGTGAAAGACTTCAGTCATTTCCAAACATTGCTATCTTGGGACTGATGTAATCCCATTCACATATGGTTTGCACTATTCCATTTAAAGGGAAGGGAGAGTAACCATTTTCTTCAAATGGGAAAACACATGAAACGATTTGCATATTCTTTGGGGATAGGAAGAATTTTTTTAATAAACTTCAGCACCCTTCAAGAATGAAAGCACAAGGAAAAATATTGTTTCTTGACTGTGAAACAATATGACAGGCACCAGGCTAATTTTCTCTGCCTCTGTCATCTTGGCTTCCCACTAGCTGGGTTCAGGATCTCTGCTGGCAGGTGTGATCCCACCACAGTTTCCAAATTGGTCTAGCTTGGAGGCTGGATATGCTAAAGAACCTCAGTATTGGCTGGCCCAACTTTCACAAACTGCATATCATGTCACCACTTTCAGGCTGACAGCAATCCCTATATATTCTTTAAAAAAAAATCTACTGTGCCAGTTCTGAGCCAGGCACTGGGTAGAAGCAGATCCACGTTTTGTTTGACCTGAGCTTATATAATTTGAGGGCACTCTCTAAGAAAAAGAATACTAAATTAGGTATCAAAAACAGGTATGAAGGGGTACCTGGGGGGCTCAGTCAGTTTAGTATCCAACTCTTGGTATTGACTCAGATCATAATCTCATGGGTCATGGGGTTGAGTCCCATGTTGGGCTTTGTGCTCAGAGGGAGTCTGCTTAGGATTCTCTCTCTCTCTCTCCCTTTGGCCCTCCCCCTTCTCTAGAACAAATAAATAAATCTTTTTTTTAAAAGGTATGAAAATAAAGACATCATGACGGATGTAAGCTTCTAAAAGCTGATAAATACCACATAAGTTATAAAAATCTAGAAAAATAATATAGTAACTTTATGAACTTATTGTCTGACAAACTTCTGAAATACTTCTCCCCTATTTTTTCATTTGCATACTCTTTAGTAGTTTCCTCATACAACAATAATTTTGTAAAATTTTTCCTGTAGAAATAATGGGGAGTCCTCCAGTATGGTTGATCAAAAATAATTTTTTTATTATGTTATGTTAGTAACCATACAGTACCTCATTAGTTTTTGATGTAGTATTCCATGATTCATTGTTTGTGTTTAACACCCAGTGCTCCATGCAATCTGTGCCCTCCTTAATACCCAATACCCATTACTGGGATCCCCCTAACCCCTCCCTTCTAAAACCCTCAGTTTGTTTCCTGGAGTCCATAGTCGCTCATGGTTTGTCTCCCACTCTGATGTCCCCCCTTTCCTCCCCTTCATTTTTCCCTTCTTTCTCCTATTGTCCTCCATACTTTTCCTTATGTTCCACAAAGAAGTGAAACCATATGATAATTGGCTTTCTCTGCTTGACTTATTTCACTCAGCATAATCTCCTCCAGTCCTGTCCATGTTGATATAAAAGTTGGGTATTCATCCTTTCTGATGGCTGAGTAATATTCCATTGTATATATGGACCACATCTTCTTTATCCATTCATTTGTTGAAGGGCATCTTGGCTCCTTCCACAGTTTGGCAATTGTGGACATTGCTGCTATGAACATTGGGGTGCATGTGGCCCTTCTTTTCACTACATCTGTATCTTTGGGGTAAATACCCAGTAGTGCAATTTCTGGGCCATAGGGTAGCTCTATTTTTAATTTTTTGAGGAACCTCCACACTGTTTTCCAAAGTGGCCTCACCAACTTGCATTCCCACCAAAGAGGGTTCCCTTTTCTCCACAACTTCTCCAATATTTGTTGTTTCTTGCCTTGTCAGTATTTGCCATTCTAACTGGTACAAGGTGGTATCTCAATGTGGTTTTGATTTGAATTTCCCTGATGGCTAATGATGATGAACATTTTTTCATCTGTCTGTTAGCCATTTATATGTCTTCTTTGGAGAAGTGTCTGTTCATGTATTCTGCCCATTTTTTGACTTGAAAGAAAGGAGATTTGAAAATGAGAGGGTGGCCAAGGGAGATAGAATATGTATACATCTAATCATCATTTTGGGGGCTTTTTGTTTGTCTTTTTTAAGATTTTATTTATTTATTTGAGAGTGAGCAAGAGAGAGAACACAAGCAGGGGGAGCAACAGGCAAAGGGAGAAGCAGGCTACCCACTGAGCAAGGAGACCGATGTGGGACTCGATCTTAGGACACTGGGACCATGACCTGAGCTGAAGGCAGACACTTAACCCACTGAGCTACCCAGGTATCCCTCTAATCATCATTTTTGAAACCCATTTGCAGAATGGTGTAACAGAAAGTTATAACAAAAAGAAAGATGTTTCTTTCCTTAAAAACAAAAACAAAAACAAAATCAGGTGGTGCCTGGGTGGTTCTGGGATCAAGCCCTGCATTGGGCTCTCTGCTCAGCGGGGATCCTGCTTCCTGCCTCTCTGCCTGCTTGTGATCTCTGTCTGTCAAATAAATAAATAAAATATTTTTAAAAAAATCAGTTGCACAACCGAACAACTGAGATATGGTAGTTTTGTTTTGTTTTGTTTGTAAAAATAAAAATGCCCTTTAGATAATATACTGATTATAAGAAATAATCGTACAAATGAATAAAATAGGACTGTATCTATATTTAGCATTAGGAAGAAAGGAAGTCCTTAAAAGAATCCTAAGAGAAGCCCTAAAGTTGTACTCCAAGTTGTGGCTACAAACAATTTTCACAGGCTTCCCACTACTGCTGAATTGGCTAAGTATTGAAACATGTTTCTGTCAGGTGTAAAAATACAAAGTTGGACAATTTACTGAGAAGAATTCTCCTGTTTCTCATTACATCTGTTGATTGGACTCCTTACTGGAAAGAGCATTGGCTAGTGTCCTGAGAGTCATATGTATTAATAACATAGTGCTCATTTTTGGTTTTTTTATAAAACTTGACTTTCCTGGAACATCATGGTCTGGAAAATTATACCACTTGTTTGCACATGTGTCTTGAAGGACTGTGTAATTGTTCTGGTTATAAAATATTGCTGCATACACCTACAGACTGATATCATGAGTTCTATCTAAGATTAAAAGAGAAAGAGATAATATGATATTGGCTCCCAATTTTACTAATCATACTGACTCAGGATCTTGGTTCTGTAGTTCAGCAATTATTTATATGTGCTATAATTTTAATTGATAGAAGTTGGATTATGGTCAGTCCTCAAGTTTACCTTCAATTTTAGGTATGCTGCTCTGATGTATGTTTGTTATAAATATTTCTTTTAAAGTAGTCTATTCTGGAACAGCTAATGAAAATAAGTTATGTATTTGATTTGTCATAATTTCAGTGCCCTTAATTAATAGATGAGGTATTATTTTTAAATAAGGCAAAATTACTTTGGTCTAAGATCAAACTATCTCCAATGAATGCATTATTTCATCTTTTTTTTGTCCAATAGTTTTACCAATAGATAAAGGTAGAGGAACTCCTCAGTCAATTTTTGTAGTCTGCTTGCTTAAACACACTTTTCTGTGGTGTGGGACTCTAGATGGTCCTGGGCAAAATTACCTAGTAGGTAATGTTTGTCTTAATTGCCTGCTTTTTCTTTACAGAAGACACCCTTGCCCTTAGTGCCCCTTCTCAAGTACTCTATCCTTCTAAATTTTTGTTTTCAGTTCCTAGCAGGATGTTCTATAATGTGGGCACCATAATTTGTTTTCCCAGTTTAGACTTACCTGTCTTGTGTTTATTTTTCTTAGGATCCCAGGATATACTACTTCATGTAATTTTTCTTTCTTTCTTTCTTTCTTTTTTTTTAACTTCATGTAATTAAAAAAAAAAGTCATGGTGGATGTACTCATAGGAGAGGGCTAGGATAATCATGGATTAGGGATCTACTAGAAATGATGGCCTTTTCCTCATTTATATTGTCTTCATTGTTCATTCACTTGGTATATATTTATTGAGCATCTGTTATATGCCAGAAACTGTTCTAGGCACTAGAAATTTGTCAAGTTCCAAAAAATAAAATTCCATGTGCTTGTGGTGCTCACATTTGTACAACTTTAATCTCTTGAGAGTATGAGTCATTCTTTTTCATATTGTAAGTTATTACATCAGTGCATGCAATTTGAATTTTTTTGAGACTTTTTCCTCTGATCATGCTTTATGTCATGTCTGTATTATTGAGGAAACACAAGCTCATGTCTTGGCTGTGGTTGTTTAAATGACCAGTCAGTAACTTGCTTCTCCCCATATTGAAAACAAAATGAGAGGCCGGCAGGTTAAAGTTCAGCATTTTCATGGAGGTGAGGATAAAAGTCATAATCTAATGAGGCTGTGATCAACATACACATTGGGCACCAGCTATATCATAAGCAAATTCTTGACTTTAAAATTTATTCAGGATTCCTGAAGGTTTGCATTAAAATGCTTATTTAGGTCCCTTCTTTAAAACTTCATAGAAACATCCTTCTAAAAGCACCCCATAATGGGATTGATTTTTTTTAAAGATTTTTTATTTATTTATTTGACAGAGAGAGATCACAGTAGACAGAGAGGCAGGCAGAGAGAGAGAGAGGGAAGCAGGCTCCCTGCTGAGCAGAGAGCCCAATGCGGGACTCGATCCCAGGACCCTGAGATCATGACCTGAGCCGAAGGCAGCGGCTTAACCCACTGAGCCACCCAGGTGCCCCGGATTGATTTTTTTTATTCAAATATTTACTTTCTGCTTAATTGACATTTGCCTAGAGAAATAAAATGAAATGGAAACATAAAAATTTAGAATAAAGAATTTGTAGCAAACACATACCTCTTTTTAAAAAATTTATCTGAAGCTAGGTCAATATAATTAACTTGTTTTCAAAACATGAAGCTGTGCTACTGATGTGCACTCTGTTTTTACTAATAAAAATGTATATATTGGTTAAAAATATTCCAGGGGTGCCTGGTTGGCTCAGCCAGTTAAGTGTCCAACTCTTGATTTTCGCTCAGGTTATCATCTCAGGATGGTGAGATGGAGCCTGGCATTGGGCTCCACCCCCAGCATGGAGCCTGCTTAAGATTCTCTCTCTCCCTCTGGTCCTTGATGCCCACTCCCCGCTCCTTCTCTTGCACATGCCTGCACACTCTCTCTTGCTCTAAAAAAAAAAAAAAAAAGTACATATTGTTACCATGATTATTCTGTCTTGATATATTCTTTTTTTTTTAAAAGTCTTTGTCTTGCTACACAATCATATAAAACCCTAGTGTGAACAATTCAAGTTTCTCCAGATGACCTAAATCAAAACTTGTAAGGTTCAAAATAGGGGACAGAAAATGAATCTAAGATTCTAGGTGTTCCTTTGCTTTTGCTTCATTTGAGTGGAAGAGTATATTTATTTGAAAGATGCCTAGTTTTTTTTAAAGATTTTATTTACTTATTTGACAGAGAAAGAGATCACAAGTAGCTAGAGAGGCAGACAGAGAGAGAGGGGGAAGCAGGCTCCCCACTGAGCAGAGAGCCCGATGTGGGGCTCAATCCCAAGACCCTGAGAGCATGACCTGAGCCGAAGTCAGAGGCTTAACCCACTGAGCCACCCAGGTGCCCCAAGATGCCTAATTTTAAGCAAAAAAAAAAAAAGGGACAACAGAAGAATATATAAACCTTTTTAAAAACATAGCACTCTAGAAAATAAAATTTTTGGAGGAGAGTAGCATTAAGAACTTTATAAATATTAAAATAGAATAGTAAATGTATATCATGTAATATTTATGGATTCTTAATTTATAAGAGTCAATTTAGTATCTTTTTAAAATACCAACTTAAAAAAATGACATTCTACCCTTCTTCAATAATGGATGAGCTCAGCTCCCTATACCAGGGGGAGGGAGAAGCAATGAGTGTGAACTCATGCTAAGTAGCCAGCTTAGCTGTGCACAAAAGAAGCAGAGGGGGAGAAGTGAGGGAGGAAGAAATAATTCCTCCAGTATGAGAAAGAACCTAGAAAGGAAAAAGGAGATATTTTCTCCTCTGTGCCTAAAGAACACATTTTCACTAGTGTTGACTAGGAAGAATAAGAATATATTTAAATATTCTTTTCACGAATGAGGAAAAAAAACCCAATTCAATGACGTTGAATAGGAAATCTAAAAAACAGATTTTTTTCTTAAGAAATATTCTTAAATGCTTAAAGGAGATAGTTTCATTTATTTAACAATAATTATCACCGATTAAACTTTCATAACCTAAGAACAGCCAGATCCTTTATAATTGTCTCATTTAATCATTACAACTTTGAGAGGCAGCATAATTATGTTCATAGTTTATATGAAGAAACAGAGGCTTTCAGAGATTAAGAAATCTCAAAACATCAGGATTCATGGAGGTTTGCTTATTTTGAAGCCTTTGTCCTAAATACAACATTGGTTCCTTATACAATTTCAACAGAGATTTGAGTTAAAGTACTATAATACAATTGCATATATGGTCTATGATTCTCAGTTTATAAGCATACAGTAATCTTAAAACATTTCCGTTTGCTAACCTTTGTTTTGGGCAATTGAACCTAAATTTTGAGTTAATCGTTACTTCATTGTCTTTTCTTATTGTAGCAAAATCTTTGTCAGGGAGGTGCCTGGGTGGCTTAGTCAGTTAAGTGTCTGCCTTCATCTCAGGTCATGATCCCAAGGTCCTACATCAGGTTCCTTACTCAGCAGGGAGTCTGCTTCTCCCTCTCCCTTTGCTGCTCTCTCTGTCAAATAAATAAATAAACACACTTTTTAAAAAAGATCTTTGTCAGGGCTTCCCTCTAGAAGCTGAATTTTTAGAATGGAGATTTTTTTCTTTTTAGAAGTTCGGATTTTTAAAAATCGTCTTTGAAGAGTCGTCTGTCATATATTTGTCACTTACATTTTTTCAGTCTATATGATTGGTATTATAGAAAGGACCGGAACTTTTTGAATCCACATTTTCTTATGCCTAAATTCTGTTATCAAATGCAGACACATTTCATTATTTTCAAAAGGAATTCCCTAAGCCAGCCAATCTAAGACAATGTTATTTAGTTTCAGGCCAAAGTTTGTCTTTAGGATTTCTCTGTCTTCCTTTGAGTGCCCCTTCTAACTGCCTCAGAGATCCTTTCTGGGACCTTCATGCTGATCCCTATGTCACCCAAGCATGCTGACCCATGCTTGGGTGACAACCCACTCTGCTTGATTCTTCCTCACTTCTGTTCATTCATTCAACAAATATTTATTGACCATAGACTTTGTCTCCGGTTGAGCACCAGATGCTGGATATATGATGATGAGGGAAAAGACATAGTCATTGACCCACTGGAGATAAAGAAAAAGGGATTTAGGTGCTAACCCAACACACAGAAGCTGGGCAAACAAAAGCAACACTGCAAATGTGAAATGGTGCTGGGGATTTGGTGCTAGGATTTGGCCAAGTCAGGGAAGTCAGGCCAGACTTTTGTAAGGAAACTACTCAGCTGTAGTTTGAAGGATGAATTTACATGAGGAAGAGGTGAAGGAAGAGCTTCCTAGGCTAATTACCCAATTCTCTCTGCATTTCCCAGTTATCCTTTTACATGTACACACACACACACTCACTCACTCACTCACAGTATGTCTGCAGATTGACTGCTCTGGGGTAGGTGCTAAAGGGGACCAGAGTATGCTGCCCCAAACTATTCCATTTTTGTATAAAGATTATTTTAAGCTGTGGGCATATGAGATTCAACAGATATAGAAAAAAAAATAAGTCTCAGAACTTCCCTTTTCTGACTACAAAGAGCAATTTCTGGGAAAGAAGGCTGCTGTAAATTCCTCTTCAGAGTAGATCCATTCTCAGAAGGGAGAATGTGAATAAAACCTATCCCAGTCTTTTCTGCAATGAAGTTTTATGGCCCTAGAGAAGCTGGGAAGACCACTTATGCCTATAATGACAAACATTATCACAAATTCTTCATCTCCTCTTTTATTTTCTCATGAAAAATCACTTATCTTTCAAAAAAAGTAATTTGGTTTCCCCTACCTGTCTTTTTCTCCTTCCTCTTCACCTATTAAGATGGTATATAAGCCCCAAATTTTATCCTCCCCTTTGAGTTACTCATCACAGAGTCTTCCTATCTGTATGAGCATTGGGCACATAAATAAACTGTGGCTTTGCCTCCTGTTAATTTGTCTATTGTCACTTTAAATTGCAGACCCACAGTCAATGGGTATGAGAAGGTAGAGAAAGATTTTTTTCTCTCCCTCAGGGTCCAGAGAACACTTGTTCCAGAGAGCTATAGCTGGAGTACATAGGGCAGAATCCTGGGGCCTACCCGGAGTATCTCAACAGGATATGGGCAAGTGGCAATTTCACTCACTGGAACTATGGTTCCAGTAATAATGAACTAGTGATTCATGTCAGGGACATGCCACTGCCTCCAAGAAGCCTACCTAGTTCCCCCAAGCAGAGTGATGGCTCCCATCTCTATTCCCCTCTTCTAACTTGTAACTGCTTCTACTATTACACTTACTCCACAGATTCTTTTGTTCCCATTGTTTACATGTCTGTCTGCCTCCCAAGAAGGTTGTGTTTCTTGAAGACAGATGATATCTTACTGTTCTCCTAGACTGCCTAGAGCAACGTTCGGTAATGCTAAAGGAATGAATGAAATGACAAACTGCCATTGGAGTACCTCTCAAAAGTGAATGACATAAGGAATAAGGTAGTTTTTACCGCTACCAGGCAAAGTTAAATGTACCCTCTCCTTGGACCTTATGCTGATCTTCTCCCTACCTTTCACCCCTTGGATGTGCCTGGGACTAATTGGCATGTTTATACTTGGAGTATGATACCATCAGTAGGAACATATCCCTTACCAAATGAAAATCTTGGGTAAGAAGGGAGAGGAGATAGTTAAGTTTTGACGAATGTATGCAAAGTATCTTGCAGAGTGCCTGGCATATGACAGGAACTTAAATGTAACTCCCTATCCCTACCTTCTCTTTCTCTTCCCAAGTCACCCCACAGCTATCCCGTCCCAACATTTCTAGATACACATATTTGGTATATGTGATGGATTCTGCATAGACAGGTATGTGTGGTGCCCATTTTATGAGCTGGTCATGGAATGCCTGTGGTCAGCAAACACCTGCATGGCACTTTAGGGCCAGTCTAAGTCCTGGCCTTTAGACTGGGAGTAAGTATGGCAATGTTACAGGAAAGAGAGGGAGCCTATGGGCTCCTCAGGGATGTAGCTCTGAAGTAATAATACAGGGAAATTGTACTGATTAAGCCAAATGACTCAAAGAGTGAACAGTCCACTTTTCTCAAACTAATTCTGTAACAGAACTGATTCTCCAGTTTTTCCAGTGTTGGCTCAGTTTCAACTATGTGTAGCACTCCCATCAATTTTTGAAGTGATTTGCTTTATGGAAAGAGGAATGTAAGATGACTACTTGGCCTGGTTTTCAGGTCCCATATGTTGTTTGGTTTTTGTTGTGTTTTATTTTGCTGTTTTTAGGCTCCATCACACCTACCTAGCTATTTATTTTCTTCACCACTTGCATTCTGCCTGAAGTTAGTTAGCATAATAAATGTTGTTTTACAAGGTGTGCATACATTATCCATCCCTGCTAGGAAACAAAGAAAGATGTGTTGTCCTGAGAAGGCTGTTATTGGTAAACAAAGCAGCAGGTGTCTTGTAATAGACCTTGATTATAAGGTCTAATTATAGACCTTATACTGATTAAACCACTGTGATTTTCCTCCTGAAGTTGCCTTCCGTTTGTTATACCTTAGCCCCTACTCCTGATTAGGCCAAGTATGTCCTTGGGAGTTCTGTGCTTAGAAGGAAAAATGTATAATGGGAAAAATATCTTCTCCTTTATAATTGAGGATAATAATGTTCAGCCTGGCTCACCAGCAGGATATCCTTCTGTTAAAGGGCAGAATAATCCTTCTATCTCTTCTTTCCATATTGTATTCTGGCATCCATAGTTTCGCTTGACCCACAAGAGAACCCTTTCCTCTAGCTTTTTTATGGCAATTGGAAGTTTCTCCCAGGGTAGAGTAACTGATGCAGCATTCATTTATTAAACAGAAGTGTGTTGGGCCAGGCCTCTTATTGGAAAGGTCATTGACTGCCAGTTACTCTTTGACACAACACATTTGTGATTTATACCAGACAGAAGCAAATAGCTATGTGTAGCTGAAAACCTGAGTGCATGGGCATAGAGCTGGAAATAAGAGTAAAAGACAAAATCCCCTAGACTGTTTGGTGCCTAGAAGACAGCTGTTGTAGGTAGTTGAGGGAAAGTTTGTGAGCAACATGAGGGCATGTATTCTGTGTTATCTTTGTTAATCTAGAACCCTAAGAAAATGATGAATCATTAATAATGCATGTCAAATATTAGGACAATATCTTGATTCTAAGAACCAGTTCTTGGAGTATTTCTGGAAAAAGAAATGAAAGGATAATTCAGGCATATAGGTTTTATTTATCATGAAACTGGATTAAGCTTTAAGGTCCCACACACGTGGATTAGAAATTGAAGTTGAATAAGTTTTTTTCAACAGTGTTTTTTGTTCATCTGAGAAAGTGATTTGAAAGACTCTGGTAAAGCTGCCTCCCATTTTTGCACTCAAGAATGGAAAGCATTTATTATTTATTCCTCACAAGATGCTTAACCAACATCAAGCCCTAAGGAAAGACACAAAATTGATCATGGTTTATCCTCAGGTGGGAGGTCTACCACAATGCAACATGCTGCCTTTGAGGCTCCTGCAAAATCAGAAAATGCCAGGACAAGCACATGCCTGACTTCTCAGAAATTTTATTTTGGCTCCTTCCCTACTTAAAGAATATAATTACCTAAGCACTCTTAAATCCTAGCTTTTACTCTAGTAATGTGAATAAAATGTAAGTTTTGTTTGTTTGTTTTCAAAAGTATGTTTTATGGTTGGATGCTATAACAGTTCATCCCCTACCACAAAGTAGACATTTATACAATGGGTACACATTTTGGAAAGCAGATCTAGTATTTTTTCAGTTTCTCTAGGTCTTCCAAATACTTGAGCCTAGTGATTTATATAAATGTATTTTGTCACTTAGTCCTGAACCTGCTTATGAATTTTACTGTTATGTATCCTGAGAGTCTTTACCCTCAAAAGAGAGGTTTAATATCTATCTATCTATATAGTATATATAGTATACATAGTATCTATCTAAATATACTATAGAATATATGGTATCTATATATACTATACATATATTTCTTACATGTTTTTAAACAGTTTTATTGAGGTTTAATTATATGTAATTACACATATTTAGAGTGTATAATTTGATAAATTCTGACAAATGTATACCCATAAAATTGTCATCAGTCAAGAAAATGACCATCTCTATCACCCTAGAAGTTCCCTCAGTATTTCCTCCCCCTCCCCTTTTTATTCCCTCAACTCTAGGCTCCCACTGACATGCTTTCTATCACTACAGATTAATTTGCATTCATTAGAGCTTTATATAAACTAAATCATTTATCTACACACTCTTTTTTGTTTGGCTTCTTTCACTCAGCATAATTACTTTGAGATTCACTCATATTGTGTGCCTCAGTGATGTGTGTGCCTCTTTTATTGCCAAGTGATATTCCATAGTATGGATGTAACATAATTTATAAACTTTGAATCCACATTTGGCCTTTTAAAATCACTTACCCTACCTCCTGATCACCTGGTTATTGATAATTCAAAATCACTTAAATCTGAAAACCTTAAATATTCTTCAAAACTCAGTTGACATTTTGGTCTTCTAGGGTCATCCAGGCAACTTTCTCAGAGGCTGTAAGATCCCTTTTACTGGTGGAGATATAACTTTTACTCTGGAGGGCAGATCACACCACATGCTCAGAGTCAGAGGTCAGGGGGGCCCCTGACTAGCCAGCAAACCCTATTATCAATTTACTATTTTTAATACTATTTGGACTATATTTTTTATACTTTTCATATACTTATGAAAATAATTCTCATGTTATTTCTCCATTACAGAGTAGATAGGATTAATACTTACCACATGGAGCCGAAGTTAAGTAATTCTCAGATTGACTGTCTAGTGGGCTTGGGATTTCCTTCTGGAATGACAAAACGTTTTGAAACTGGATATAGGTGATAGTTGCACAGCATTGTGAGTGTACATAAACGTCACTGAATTGTACACTTTAAAATGGTTAATTTTATGTTATGTGAATTTTACTTCAATTAAAAAAATAACTAATTCTTAGGGAACATAGAATTTCTCTCACAAGAGTTTAGGAATTTCAGTCGGTCATCACTGAAGTCATAAAATTCCTCAGAGGTGTGGCCATCTGCCCCCTTCCCCCAAACCCCATATCATTTGAAGCCAGCTGGATTTCATCTACTACTCAAAGATTCCATTTTGGAAAACAACTTCTAGCAGCAAATTGTTGGCACAGAGGAATCACCATAATGGACAATGAAAATAACTCCTAATTTCTGAATATATTCTAATTAAGGGTATTTTACTATGTAACTTCATTAATTTCCTAGAAATTCTACAAGTTGTTAGAAGCAGGATGGGGAGATTCCACAGAGCTCTGTAGAAAGCAAAGATTGGAGAAAAATAAATCTTTTTCATGTCTTAATCTTCTGGGTTGAGTCATAATCAAGCCCTTCTGGAACAGAGATGTGTCCATTGATATGTAATAGTGGATATCAGCTTCCAATCTGCCTGGTATATTAAGCTCTCAAGCAGGACTATCTTCGTGGTTACAGCCTCACAGGGGCTCCATGCTATGGTTTAACGTTCTGTGGTCACCATCTTGAGTTCTTAATACTTTCATTTTCAAGTTTGTGTTTTGTAAATGAAGTCTGATGGGACAGTGAAGCCTGGAGCCTTTGTTCGTGCATAGTCCTACCTCCCACCAGATTCCCAGAAGGATTCTCACCGATCATCCTATTCCCCGACTTTCAGAGCCAGATCTAACCTCCCCTTCACTGCCTCCACCCAGTAGTGGCTGCTGCGGGGCCTTATGGGGCCCTCGGTGCAGGTATAGAAAGATTGGGGTCAGATGGAAGTGGACCGTGCCATCCCCATCTTGAGCTGAAAGTGCCACAGTGTATTGGATGGGGAGCCTCTAGCTTATCCCTGATCCAGGAAGCCAGTGTATCTGGGAATCTCTTGTCCAATGTGGGTTGTTTCCAGGAGGCTTGTGGGAAGGGAGACCTCCTCACCCTGACCAAGGAGCAGGGCATTAGTCTAGTGGTTAGTGGTTGGATGGGGTGGGCGGGTACAATAACTCAACAGTTAGTGGGCCACATGGGGTTAGTCTCTCTCTCTCTCTCTCTCTCTCTCTCTCCCTCTCTCTCTCTATATATATATATGAAACTAACCTTTACCTGGGTGCTGAACTAGGCACAAAACATTCCACATTACACTACCCCCAACTCCTACTACACATATAACCAATTACATTTCATATCCATTCTTTTGCAACTAAATGGTATATAGGCCCCCTGCAAGAGACTGTGGGGTGAGCATAGCATAGTGGTAAGTACACTAGAAAATGTTCTTAGATATATATGGTCTTAGGCAGGTCACTTGACTTCTCTGTCTGAATTTTCCCATCTATGAAATTCTAATACAGGGCCAATAAACAAAACCTTTATGTACAGTATAAATGTTTGTTAAGTGCTTTCACATAATTCTCCCTCTTTTGATCCATGCAAAACCTTAGAGAGGAGGTTATTAATATACCTGCTTTAGATGAGGAAACAAGGACTCAGAGATGAAATAGTTTACCTAAGAGTAATTTCCAGCTAATGGCAGTCAAGATTCCCAATTTTATTTTCATTCCCATCACAGCTGTCCCTTGTTTCAGGGATGAAATTCTTAAATCCTATGGAAAATGTATAATGTATATTTGTATTATTTTTATCATTAAACCAAGATGTCACAGAGTAGTGGTACTCAGTAAGAAGAATATTGCCATCTGATTTATGTAATTCTCCATTATTAAGGGATGACAGACCCTGAAATGGGTCTGCATCTTCCTTAAATTTTTATATTAACAAGGCAGCATGCAACAATTCAGAGACATAGCATTTTTACACAGTGCTCCTCTATAATTCCAACCAAGCATAGTCAAGCAAGCTTACTTTAAAAAAAATTAAGTATGTATATACTATCCTCAGTGGAAATATGGGCAGGACCAGTATTAAGTCGTTAAATGTTTAAGAAAAATCATTAAGATTCTGAATTCCAGTTCATTGATGCAAAATATGACTCCAAGCCAAAACAGAATGTTTAGGACAAAGCAGGAAGAAAAATTTCCCCCAGCTGAGATTCACATTACAACTAAGAGGTTATCTCTTCCTTATTAAGCAAAACTGGTTGAAATCACCTTTTGATTGAATACTTAATCAATCCGAGGTTTTACTGTTTTTATGGGAAATGCAATGAGAATTATCTGGTCTGTGACCTAAATCAGTGCATAGAAAACCCTTCTCTGAGGGAGATTCGCAAAGAAGGGGTAGGATATTTTGCTCTTTAGTTATTAGTTTTCTAGGTAATGAGTATGCAGACAAATTGTTTTCCCCTATTGTGTATGTGTCTTGGGTTTCATTAATGGACATTAGTAATTTCTTGCACTATTTTAAAGATGTCAGTTACTTAAAATAAATTGAAAACATTTGTTAAAGCCAAGATTAGTATATTGGCTTTTCAAACAACTTTGGAACTTCAGAGGTTTTGCCTTTGAAATCTTGGTGGTGAGAACAATTACATGAAATCAGAAAAAAACCATTAAACATTATGTTGGCATGGATACACATAGTTGAAAACTTGCTAAGATAAACTTTTGTTGCTTTTAATTTTAGTTACTTACCTCTTGAATATTTTCTCTTCCTGATTCATTTTCCTAGTTGTAGCAGAAACTGCCAGATGTGCATCTAAACACTGTCTCACCCACTTCATCCATTATAAAAAAAGACACATGTCTGGCCAGCTATACAACATGTTTTTGCTCCTTCTGCTATTAGATAAGGTCATGTAAGTAATTTCACTTGAATGAAATTTGAGTACTCTTGGCTTGTAAAAACCTTCTACACATGCATCTCTAGGATGGTAACCTCAATTCAAGATGGTGTCCAATGATTCTTGACTCCTGGTATTTATGTCCCTGTGTAATCCCCTCCTTCACTGAATATAACTGACCTATATAAATAATAGGATATTGCAGGAATTATAGAATGTGATTTCCATGTCTAGGTCATAAAAGACATTGGAACTTTCATCTTGCCCCCCTTTTAAAGTGAACTCTATACCCATTGTGGGGTTTGGACTCATGACCCTGAGATCAATAGCTGCAGCTCAACCAACTGAGCCAACTAGGCACTCTTCATCTTGCCCTTTTAGATCACTTTCTCTGAATGAAGCTAGCTGCCATGACATGAGGACATCCAAACAAACCTTTCTAGTGGTCTGTGTAGGAAGGAACTGAAACCACCTGGCCACAACCACCATTAATTGAGCCATATTAGAAGCAAATACTTCAGCCCCAATTGAGCCCCCATATGACTGTAGCTACAACAGACATCTAACTGCAAACTCTGGCTCAAAGACAGTGACCCAGAACTACTAGGCTAAGCTGCTTCCAAATTCCTGACCCACAAAAACTACGAGATAATAAATATTAAATAGTAGTTTTAAGCTGCTAAGTTTGTTTTGCAGCAATAGATGAGAGATGCATCCAGCCAGCTGAATGACAATGCTCACCATCTTGGAAACTACTTGTTGAAGAGTTCAGAGCTGTAATCAACTCAGGTTCCTGAATGACCATATAGAGGAGAGCCTTCTTCTCTGGTTTCTTTACTCCCAACATCAATATGGACTGTAGAGAGAGAAATAAACTTACTTAGAGCCATTACATTTTAGGGTCTATATTTTACAATAATTCAGCATGTCCTAACTAATACATCAACTTTATATTCTATTTCTTTCTTTCTTTAAGTCTTATGTATATATGAGGGTATTATTCTGCTGTGCAAGGATTACTATTGGAATAGTTCTTTAAACAGTATCAAAAACATTTCACTGGTTAAAATTTGTATAATTTAATATTAAAAGTACTTTTCCCATCTGCAAATCCTATTTTATTTGTCTAACCCTGGCATAGATGCTGTTAATATCATGATAACCCTGCCCAGATCCACTTTATTTGCTTGAAGCACTGCCCCAGTTTCTGTGAATGTAGCTAATAATGGCTTACAATCAGCCCTCTCCAGGAAATTGCCATCAACCAATGAGAGCCATCTTAGGAAATTATGCCCCCTCCATAGATAACCCACAACAAATGGCCAAATAAATTATGGTATAAAAGTCCAGCCCTGTTGCCACGGAATGACAGGTCTGTGGTACTGTTTAAATTAAGAACTCTCCCCTCTGTCGATTGGGCTAAGGCTGGACTTTATATAATATCAGATCCTTACTTGACAGCTCTTTTTGCTTCCTTATCACATTCATCTCTCTCCCTTACAGTTTTGTTTTGTTTGTTTGTTTGTTTGTTTCCCAAAGAATGGTCTCATAATAAGCCACATGCACTCAAATCCCTATCTCAGATTCTGCTTTTAGGGAATCTCATCTAAGATTATCTACTTTTATAAAACTAGACAGAAGAGGTGAGATCTTCTCAGTTATTTATAAGACTGATATATTTGATTTATGAGTGAAAAAATGTATTCTCAGTCCAAAACCTTGGAAGGAATTAAAAAAAAGAAAAGCAGTAGCAAAAAATAAGAAAGCCAAAAGCTGATAATCTGACGATACCAACAAAATTTAAAAATCCTAAAATCAAGAAAAAATACAACATAAATCACCAATATCAGAATAATAGGGAGATTATCATATCACTACAAATCTTACAGACATTAAAAAGATAATAAGATACTATGAAAAATGTAGATCAAATCTCTGACAACTTAGATAAAAAGGTAAATTTCTTGAAAAATGCAATTTACCAAAGTCAACACAGATTAAACAGAAATACTGTTAATCCCACACCTCTTAAAGAAATTAAATATATTGTAAAAAACTTTCCAAAACAGAAAACTCTCAATCCAGATGGTTTCATTGTGAATTCTAACAATCATGGGATAAATAACACTAATCTTAAAAAACTCTTTCTTACAGAAAATAGAGAAGGAAGACTTTCCTACTTGTTTATGAGACCATTATAATCCTAAGCCTAAAACCTCAAAAAGACATTACAAGAAAAAAAAATGATCTACAATATCTCTCATGAGTATAGACCTAAAAAATTCTTTTAAAATGTACCTATTGAATCCAGCAATATATAACAGGATTATTATACCATGACCAAGAAAGGTGTATAGGCTAAGAATGCAAGGTTTAACACTCAAAAATCAATCAGTATAACCAAATTAACAGAATAAAGAAGAAAAAAAAACCCTTAGATCATCTTCGTTAATGCAGAAAAAGCATGGGTCAAAATTTATCACACATTTATAAAAACACTCATAACAAACTAGGAATAGAAAGGAACTTTCTCAATTTCATAAAAGCCAGCTATAAAAACCTACAGCTAATATTACACTTAACAAATCATACATTGAATGTTTTCCCCCTAAAATTGGGAACAAGGAGTGGAAGCCCATCTTCCCAATTTCTATTCAATATTATAATAAAGATGCTATCTACTACAATAAGGTAAGGAAAATTTAAAAAAAGATGAAGAAAGAAATAATAAGAATTGTATCTTTCTTCCATTCTGTGTGTCCTAACCACCTAGTGTCCAGGGGCAATGCACCCTCCCAGCCTATTTTTCTTCAATAATACCTAATTCTTCAAAGCTATTTATCTTTGCTTATATCTTTTTCATAAAAATATATACTTCTCCCATTGTTTCATACCCCTAATCAGAGTTGTCACAGAGGAAAACATCTGAAAAACTATTTCACATGATAAGTTCACAATTAAATGTGCACTGTCTAAAAGATATCTGCATTGAAAAATACTGTTTATAAACAATAATTACAAAGGAAACATAATAGAGAAAATATAGGATGGGACTATATTAAACATTTAACATAGCTATTTTATGTAATATGGCATTCTAGGCACCTGGTTTTTCCTTCTTTAAGAAAACAAAAAAAATTTCTAGATTATATGTTTTAAAATACTTAAAATATTCATATCAGGGACAGAAAGAGGGAGGAAACCCAGAGAAGTAACTGTAGCATTTTAGCCAGTTTTCTGTCTTAAGGCATTGACTAAATTGCATAATTTGAACTTTGTGGTGTTCATGGACTTACAGGACCCACAAAGCAAGAGACAAAGACCAAGCTCTCCAAAGGTAGTAGTTTAATAGAGGCTCCGCCCCAACTTAATAAAGCTGAGACATCAAAGTTCTAAACATTCAGTATAAGCATGACCTAAAAATAAACTTAACCCTTTCTTGTCATTGGGGTCTACAAAGAGAGTCGTCTTTGCTCTTAGCATTGAACAGAGAAGGAAAACACGTCAGCAAGGAGTTGGAATCACAAAATGGCCCTCACACAGTTTTGTAGTACAAATTCATAAGAACTGTGTGTTACCAAAACCTCAAGCTAAGAATTTAAAGTACAGTGTCCCCGATTTATCGTGCCCCCATATGGCTGGTCAGCATCAAATGTAAATGCAGTACGACACATCCTACTGTAATCTCAGATTTCAAAGAGTTCCAAGAAGTAAATTGAATAGCTCACCAGAAAAAAAATGACAAACACACAAGTAAAAATGATACCATGAGTGATAAACAGTAGAAAAAAATGTTGCCAGGAAAATGCTCATATATATTTCAGACACTAACTATAAAATTAGAATGTTTATTATGCTTAAAGAAATGACAAATAAACTTCACAATATGGCCCAGGAATAAAATATTTACAAAACATATGCATCAGAGTAGAAAAGATAATATATTAAGACCAAATGAGATTTATCCTAATAATTCAAGATTGGTTTAATACCAATAAGTTAGTTGATGCAATTCACCACATTAACAGGTTAAAGGAGAAAATTTATATGATCATCTCAATGTTTACCAAAAAAAGTGATAAAATTTGACATTCAGTTTATAATAAAATCTCCTAGCTAACTAGGAATAGAAGAGGCTTTTTCAGCCTTATTTAAAAGTAACTAAAACTCAAGAAAACATTACATTTATGGTTAGTTATTAAAATAATTTTCTCTGGGGTGCCTGGGTGGCTCAGTCAGTTAAGTGTCTGCCTTCGGCTCAGGTCATGGTCCCAGGTCCTAGGATTGAGCCCCATGTTGGGTTCCCAGCTCAGTAAGGAGCTTGCTTCTCCCTCTTCCTCTCCCCCCTGCTCATGCTCACTCTCTCTCTCTCAAATAAATAAAACCTTTAAAAAAATAATTTTCTCTAAGATTGGGAACGAAACAAGAATGTCCACTTCTGTTTAATATCATACTGCATGTACTTGTCATTGAAGGAAAAAAAGAACAAATATAAAAAGAATAGGCACCTTGGTGGCTCAGTCATTAAGTGTCTGCCTTCAGCTCAGGTCATGGTCCTGGGGTCCTGGGATCGAGCCCCGCATCAGGCTCCTTGCTCAGCGGGAAGCTTGCTTCTCCCTCTCCCACTCCCCCTGCTTGTGTTCCCTCTCTCACTGTGTCTCTCTGTCAAATAATAAATAAAAAATATAAGCAGAATAAGGATTGGGAAAGGAAAGGATACTATCATTGTTCTCAAGTGATGTTGTAGGTGAAAAATTCAAAATGAGTCACCATTAAAATTTTCTGGCTTTACTGACATATAGCCAACAACCAATAAATATTTTTTTAAAGGTTTTATGTATTTATTTGACAGACAGAGATCACAGAGAAGCAGGCAGAGAGAGAGGAGGAAGCAGGCTCCCTGCTGAGCAGAGAGCCCGATGCGGGGCTTGATCCCAGGACCCTGAGATCATGACCTGAGCCGAAGGCAGAGGCTTTAACCCACTGAGCCACCCAGGCACCCCACAACCAATAAATTTTTAATGAATGTGAATTTAGCAAAAGTTTCCAGATACCAACTCAAAAAAATTATTATGTTTCTGTATAGCAGCACCATTTACAAATTATCTTTGTGTGTATACATAGGTATATACCACACACATTTTTTTTTAATTTATTTATTTGTCAGAGAGGGAGAGAGAGCAAGCACAGGCAGACAGAGTGGCAGGCAGAGGCAGAGGGAGAAGCAGGCTCCCTGCCGAGCAAGGAGCCCGATGTGGGACTCGATCCCAGGATCGCGGGGATCATGACCTGAGCCGAAGGCAGTCGCTCAACCAACTGAGCCACCTAGGCGTCCCCACACACATATTTTTAAAACCAGGAAATATCTAGGTATTAATCTAACACCAAAACTTTTGAGAAAAAACAAACTACAAGAGTTTATATTGTAAAGGTATCAATTGTCCCCAGTTTGATCTATAGAATCAATGCAATCTCAATCAAATCTCCAATAGATTTTTTTAGGAGAGAAAGAGAGGGTAGGGAAAAGAGCAGAGGGACAGGGAGAGAATCTTAAACAGACTCTACACCCAGCAGTCCAATGCAGGGCTTGATCTCACAACCTTGAGATTATGATCGGAGCTGAAATCAAAAGTCAGACACTTAACTGACTAAGCCACCCAGGTGCCCCTCCAATAGATATTTTAAAAGTGGAACTTCAAAGTCATATTCTATGGAGATACATAAAACCCAAAATAGCCAAGTCACTTTTAAAGAAGATGAATAAATTTAGGGGACTTGCCCTATGGATTTCAATACATAAAGTATTAGTTCTAAGATAGTGTAGTATTGATGCTGGGTAGAGAAATAAGTCAATTGAACAGAATTAAAGTTCAGAAGTAGACACTGACACATATAGATAATAGATATATGACAGAAGAGGTATTGAAGGTGGCAGGAAAGGATGGATTTTTCAATAAATGATACATGATAAAAAAAAATACCCATATGGGAAAATATTACATTAGCTCTCTAATCCCCTACAATAATCAAAATTAATTTCTGGAGGAAATAAAGACCAAAAAGTCAGAGGCAAAGTTAAAGCCTTTGAAAGATAATATAGGGAAATATCTTCATGGAAATAGAATATGGAAGGATTTCTTTTTTTTTTTAAAGATTTTATTTATTTATCTGACAGACAGAGATCACAAGGAGGCAGAGAGACAGGCAGAGAGAGAGGGAGAAGCAGACTCCCTGCTGAGCAGAGAGCCCTATGCGGGGCTCCATCCCAGGACCCTGAGATCATGACCTGAGCCCAAGGCAGAGGCTTTAACCCTCTGAGCCACCCAGGTGCCCCTGGAAGGATTTCTTAAACAAAGAACAAAAAATTAACAGAGAGGAGAAGATTGAAATGTAAACTATAATGAAATGAAAAACAGCTGGGCGTGCCTGGGTGGCTTTGTTGGTTAAGTGTGGAACTCTTGATTTCAACTCAGGTCATGATCTAGGGGTTATGGAATTGAGCCCCATGCAGAGCTCTGCACTGGGTGTGGAGAGTGCTTAGGATTCTCTTTCTCCCTCTCCCCTCTGCCCCACCCCTGCCTCTCTACCTAAGGGGGGGAAAAATCTTCTGATCATCAAAAGACACAATCCAAAAACTACAAGATATTTAAGATCTATATCTAGAATACATAAGAGCTGCTACAAATCAATAAGAAAATAACAAAATATTTAACAGATAAATGGGCAAGAGCCTTGAACAAATTTTTCACCAAAGAAGAAACTTAAATGCCCTATAAACTCATGAAAGCATGTTCAGCATAATTAGTTATCAAGAAAATGCAATGAGATACCATTTTCATGCCCATCAGGCTGACAAAAATTTAAAAATAGACAGTACCATATGTTGATGAGCATTTGTATTAATGGGAACTCAGCTGTGCTGGTGGGAGTATTAATGAGCACAAAAACCTTTGACAAAGTTTGGCACTACCTCATAAAGATGAATAGAGGCATACTTTACAACCCAGGAATTCCACTTCTAGATAGATAGCCCAGTAACTCTTCCCCATGTTCATCAGGATAGATACAGGAGAACATTCACGGAAGCATTGTTAATAATGGCACTTATATTAGTAAAGGTTCTCCAGAAAAACAGAACCAACAAGATATGGAGGGAGAGAGAGAAAGAGAGAAGGATGGTATTTATTTAAAAAATTGGCTCAGACCATCGCGGAGGCTTGGTGAGTCCAAAATCTGATGGGGAAGGCTAGCAAGCTGGAGACTCGGGAAAAAATTACAGTTCAAGTCCAAAGGCAGTCTGCTGGCAAACCAGAAAGAGTAAATGCTGCAGATGAAGTGGCAAGACAATCTGCTGACAGAATTCCCTCTTGCTCAGGGGAGGTCATCCTTTTGTTTTATTCAGGTTTTCAACTGATTGAATCAGGTCTGGAGAGTACTCTGCTTTACTCAAAGCTGACCAATTTAAATTTAAATCTCATCTGAAAACACCCATACAGAAACATACAAATATATAGGCACTGTGGCTCAGTCAAGTTAAAATTAACCATTACAGCCCAAAATTAGAAAAAAAAAATCTAAATGTCCATCTAGGGTAGACTGGCTAAATAAATTGTGGTTTATACATAGAACAAATACTAAATTACCATTGTGGTAAGCACAATTCTAAATTGTCACCCCCATGATCTCCTTAAATTCTGTTCTAACAGAATTGACAAAGGTCATGGGATGTTACTCTGTTAGGTTATGTTACAGGTGAATGTGATGGGATATTACCCCCCAATGTTTGTGTGTGTGTGTGTGTGTGTCTCCATATATTTATGTATATATGTGTGTGTGTGTGTGTGTACACATACACACCCCTGTGTCTATGTATATATATTTAAGCAGACTCTCCTCTCCTGTTGGTGTTGGAGAAGCAAGCTGCCATGAGTTTTAAAGCTTCAAGAAAATGAATTCTGCCAATAACTCCAATACACTTGGAAGCAGATCCTTCCCCCAGTTAAGCCTCTAAAGGAAAATGCAGCATGGCTGACATCTGAACTACAGTCTTGTGAGACCCTGAGCAGAGAAGTTAAATCACACCTGGACTTGTTGACCCTGTGGAAACTGTGAGATAATACATAGTGGTGTTTTAAGCCAGTATATTTGTGGTAATTTGGTAACAGCATATAAAACTATTGCAACTATACAGGAATAAGAATCAATAAACTAAGCTATATGTATCAGTATAGATGAAACTTCTAAGGTTGAACAACAGAAATAAGTCATAGAGAATACAGACAATAGGTTCCATTTGCATTATGATTGAGAGCAAATAAAACCCAACCAATATATAATTTAGGGAGGCATACATAAAAATAAAGTTTAAGAGAAAAGCAAAGGAAGAAAATCATAAAAGATGGGAGAGTAGGTTACTTCAATGTTCTATTTCATAACCAGAGTTCATAATATTAAAGATAATTTAATTTATAGAATGAACAAAGTACATTCCCATATTTATGGTTCACCCCCTGGCTCTGTAGCACAATCCAGGCTCCTTATTGGTGGACTGATTCGAGGTCAGATAAACCTAAATTCGAATCTTAATTCTATTACTTCTTTGCTTAATTTAATCTAAATTTCTTAATTTAGAGCTATAAAATCAATATCCAGGCTCCAGACTTTCCAGATGAAAGGGCTATAATAAAGTAACAGCTGAAAAATCACTACGTGTTAATGAAAAAATAAATACAAAATTAACCATTTTGAGTTCTAACCTACACATAAATACTGTGGATATATTTTTAATTAAAAAATGATAGTTATCAACCAACATTGTAGAGAGACTGGTACTCTTATGCTGGTAGCATTGCAAATATATACAGTCTTTCAGGGGAGTAGGTTTAGCCCTATTTGAAATGTGAAATGAGATATTAAAATATTGCTATTCTTTGACTCAGGATTTCTACTTCAAGAAATTAAGGGTTTTTAAGTAAATGATCTTAAAAAGTCAGAGCCAAGCCAGTGTGTACAATAGTGTTTAAGGCAGAGAGACTTATGAAAACAGAACTTGAAACAATTCAACTTGAGTTGTTTCAAGTTCCTTATTTTTTTTTATAAATTACCAAAGTAGAGCACATTGACAATAAAAATAATGTGATAAATATATGCCTTGTGAACGTCTCAGTTGGTTGGGTGTCTGCCTTCCACGCAGGTCATGACCAGGGTCCTGGGATCGAGCCCCATGTTAGGCTCCCTGCTCAGTGTAAGCCTGCTTCTCCCTTTCTCTCTGCTCCTCTCCTTTGCTTGTTCTCTCTACTGTTCTCTCTTCCTCAAATAAATACACAAAATCTTTAAAAAAATTATTAAGAAAATATACCTTGTATTGGTATATTAAACAACATCAAATGAACAACCAGAACTAAACATGCATTCACATGCTGTCTAAATGATTAAAAATATCTACAGAAGCATTGAAAATAACAGAGATAGTTAAAACAATATAAATAATTGTGTTAGGTTGATGGGAATGCTTAATAAAGTGATTATGATTTTTAAAATAAGCAGGTCCATATCTAACTGGAAGGATATATTTAATGATGGAATTTCAGGAAGTGTTATAGACAGATGGTGAAACTATTTGTACAGGATGTGGGGGTGGGAAGGGGATATGGGGACCTAAAATCTCACCACATGGGAAGTTTCTATAATCAGAGAGCTTTCTCTGGGTTGTTTAGGGTGTGGAACCAAAGGGGAGAATCGCACAGAAGATTTTTCAAGGGGAAAAATTTTGAAAGAACTATCCTTAGAAAAATGTGATTGTAAATTAATTTTTCTTTAGGATGTAAACTGCTTTCTTTTAGTTTGTGTCTCTTTCTCTCTCTCTCTCTCTTTTTTTTTTCTAAAGCAATTACAACTTGATTTACTTCAATATATGAGAGAGACTTCTAGGCTGAATCTGAATCCTGTGTGCCTTGGTCAAAGTAATTTCTTTCAACACTGAAGTCTGAAAACTGTCACAGTGAAAGAATATAATCACTCATGAAATGGTATCCAATTGCTTTGATGGCAGAAACTTTAAGGTCATTTTTGTTCTGAGTCTTAGTAATTTTACTAAATTGAATATTTTGACAAATTAAAACAAAACAAAACAAAAAGAATGAAGTGCCATTCCCAACCATAGCCCAGCATAAAAGAAGGCCCAGGGGCAAGAGGGAGGTTTTCCATGGCTATTACAGCTTTCAGTCTAGAGCACAAATTAGAAACAAGAGAGAAGCCTCTTTTTATTTTTTAAAATTTTATTTAATTTTATTTTTTTCAGTGTTCCAAAATTCATTGTTTATGCACCACACCCAGTGCTCCATGCAATACGTGCCCTCCATAATACCCACCACCAGGCTCACCCCACCCCCCACACCCCGCTCCAACCCTCAGTTTGTTTCTCAAGAGTCCACAGTCTCTCATGGTTTGTCTCCCCCTCTGATATCCCCCAACACACTTCTCTTCTCCATCTCCCAGTGTCTTCCCTGTTTTTCCTTTTGCTCCACAAGTAAGTGAAACCATATGATAATTGACTCTCTCTGCTTGACTTATTTCACTCAGCATAATCTCTTCCAGTCCTGTCCATGTTGATACAAATGTTGTACATTCATCCTTTCTGATGGAGGCATAATACTCCATTGTATATACGGACCATATCTTCTTTATCCATTCGTCCATTGAAGGGCATCTTGGTTCTTTCCACAGTTTGGTGACTGTGGCCATTGCTGCTATGAACATTGGGGTACAGGTGGCCCTTCTTTTCACTACATCTGTATCTTTGGGATAAATACCCAGTAGTGCAATTGCAGGATCATAGGGTAGTTCTATTTTTAATTTCTTAAGGCATCTCCACACTGTGTTCCAAAGTGGCTGCACCAACTTGCATTGCCACCAACAGTGTAAGAGGGTTCCTCTTTCTCCACATCCTCTCCAACACTTGTTTATTGTCTTGTTTATTTTGGCCATTCTAACTGGTGAAAGGTGATATCTCATTGTGGTTTTTGATTTGAATCTCCCTGATGGCTAGTGATGATGAACATTTTTTCATGTGCCTGTTAGCCATTTGTATGTCTTCTTTGAAGAAATGTCTGTTCATGTCTTCTGCCTATTTTTTGAAGTGATTATCTGTTTTGCGTGTGTTGAGTTTGAGGAGTTCTTTATAGATCTTGGATATCAGCCCTTTGCAGTGTCATTTGTGAATATCTTCTCCCATTCCGTGGGTTGCCTCTTTGTTTTGTTGCGTGTTTCCTTTGCTGTGCAGAAGCTTTTGATCTTGATGAAGTCCCAAAAGTTCATTTTCGCTCTTGCTTCCTTTGCCTTTGGAGACATATCTTGAAAGAAGTTGTTGTAGCCCAGGTTGAAGAGATTACTGCCTATGTTCTCCTCTAGGATTTTGATAGATTCCTGCCTCACGTTGAGGTCTTTTATCCATTTCGAGTTTATCTTTGTGTATGGTGTAAGAGAATGGTCAAGTTTCATTCTTCTACACATAGCTGTCCAATTTTCCCAGCACCATTTATTGAAAAGGCTATCTTTTTTTCCACTGTATATTTTTTCCTGCTTCATCGAAGATTATTTGACCATAGAGTTGAGGGTCCATGTCTGGGCTCTCTACTCTGTTCCAGTGGTCTCTGTTTTTGTTTTTGTGCCGGTACCATTCTGTCTTGGTGATCACAGCTTTGTAGTAAAGCTTAAATCAGGCAACGTGATGCCCCCCGTTTTGTTTTTCTTTTTCAACGTTTCCTTAGCAATTCAGGGTCTCTTCTGTTTCCATACAAATTTTAGGATTGTTTGTTCCAGCTCTTTGAAAAATGCCAGTGGAATTTTGATCAGGATGGCATTGAAAGCATAGATGGCTCTAGGCAGTATAGACATTTTAACAATGTTTATTCTTCCAATCCATGAGCATGGAATGCTCTTCCATCTTTTTCAATTTCTTCTTCAATTTTTTTCACGAGTGTTCTGTAGTTCTTCAAGTACAGACCTTTACCTCTTTGGTTAGGTTTATTCCCAGGTATCTTATGGTTCTTGGTGCTATAGTAAATGGAATTGATTCTCTAATTTCCATTTCTATATTTTCATTGTTAGTGTATAAGAAAGCAACTGATTTCTGTACATTGATTTTGTATCCTGCCACATTACTGAATTGCTGTATGAATTCTAGTAGTTTGGGGGTGGAGTCTTTTGGGTTTTCCATATAAAGTATCATGTCATCTGCGAAGAAAGAGAGTTTGACTTCTCATTGCCAATTTGAATACCTTTTATTTCTTTTTGTTGTCTGATCGCTTTTGCTCGGACTTCTAATACTATGTTGAACAACAGTGGTGAGAGTGGACATCCTTGTCGTGTTCCTGATCTCAAAGGGAAGGCTGTCAGCTTTTCCCCATTGAGGATGATATTCACTATAGGTTTTTCATAGATAGATTTTATGAAGTTGAGGAATGTTCCCTCTATCCCTATACTTTGAATCATTTTAATCAGGAACAGAGGCTGTATCTTGTCAAATGCATTTTCTGCATCAATTGAGAGGATCATGTGGTTCTTCTCTCTTCTCTCATTGATTTGTTCTATCACATTGATAGATTCACAAATGTCGAACCACCCTTGCATCCCCTGGATAAATCCCACCTGGTCATGGTGGATAATCTTTTTAATGTACTGTTGGATCCTATTAGCTAGGATCTTGTTGAGAATCTTGGCATCCATATCCATCAGGGTATTGGTCTGAAATTCTCCTTTTTGGTGGGGTCTTTCCTGGTTTGAGGATCAGGGTAATGATCTTCATAAAAAGAGTCTGGAAGTTTTCATTCTGTTTCTATCTTTTGAGACAGCTTCAGGAGAATAGGTATTATTTCTCCTTTGAATGTTTGGTAGAATTCCCCAGGGAAACCATCAGTTCCTGGGCTCTTGTTTTTTTGGAGGTTTTTCATCACTTCTTCAATCTCATTACTAGATATTGGTCTATTCATGTTGTCAGTTTCTTCCTGATTCACTTTTGAAAGTTTATAGCTTTCTAGGAATGCATCCATTTCATCTAGGTTGCTTAACTTATTGGCATATAACTGTTGATAATAATTTCTGATGGTTGTTTCTATTTCCTTGGTGTTAGTTGTGATCTCTCCCTTTTCATTCATAATTTTATTAATTTGGGCCCTCTCTTTTTTCTTCTGGATTAGTTTGGCCAGTGGCTTATTGATCTTATTGATTCTTTCAAAAAACCAGCTTTTAGTTTCGTTGATGTGTTCTACTATATCCCTAGTTTCTATCTCATTGATCTCTGCTCTAATCTTGATTATTTCCCTTCTTGTGTGTGGGGTTGGCTTAATTTGTTGTTGATTCTCCAGTTCTTTCAGGTGTAAAGACAGCTGGTATATTCTGGATTTTTCTGTTTTTTTGAGGGAGGCTTGGATGGCTATGTACTTCCCCCTTAGGACCGCCTTTGCCATATCCCATAGGTTTTGGACCGAAGTATCTTCATTCTCATTGGTTTCCATGAATTGTTTAAGTTCTTCTTTGATCTCCTGGTTGATCCAAGCATTCTTAAGCAAGGTGGTCTTTAGCTTCCAGGTGTTTGAGTTCCTTCCAAACTTTTCCTTGTGGTTGAGCTCCAGTTTCAAAACACTGTGATCTGAGAATATGCAGGGAATAATCTCAATCTTTTGGTATTATTTGAGCCCTGATTTGTGACCCACTATGTTGTCTATCCTGGAGAAAGTTCCATGTGCGCTCAAGAAGAATGAGTATTCTGTTGTTTTAGGGTGGAATGTTCTGTATATATCTATGAGGTCCATCTGGTCCAATGTGTCATTCAATGCTCTTGTTTCTTTATTGATTTTCTGCTTGGATGATCTCTCTATTAGAGTTGCATGTTAAGATCCCTACTATTGATGTATTCATATCAATATGACTCTTTATCTTGATTAACAGTTGTCTTACATCGTTGGCTGCTCCCATATTGGGGGCATAAATATTTACAATTGTTAGATCTTCTTGGTGGATAGATCCTTTAAGAATGATGTAGTGTCCTTCTTTGTCTCTGAATACAGTCTTTAGTTTAAAATCTAATTTATCTGATATGAGAATTGCTACCCCAGCTTTCTTTTGAGGCCCATTGGCATGAAAGATGCTTCTCCATCCCTTCACTTTCAGTCTGGATGTATCCTTAAGCTCCAAATGGGTCTCCTGTAGACAACATATGGATAGGTCCTGTCATTTTATCCAATCTGCAACCCTGTGCCTTTTTATGGGAGCATTTGGCTGTTCATGTTGAGAGTGATTATTGAAAGATATGTTTTTATTGACATCATGTTGCCTGTGAAGGCCTTGTTTCTATAGATTGTTTCTGTTCTATGACACTCTTGGGTTCTTTCTTCTTTTATAGAACTCCTCTTAATATTTCTTGTAGTGCTGGCTTGGTGGTCACATACTCTTTTAAACCTTGCCTGTCTTGGAAGCTCTTTATCTCTCCATCCATCTTGAATGTCAACATTGCTGGATAAAGTATTCTTGGCTGCATGTTCTTCTCATTTAGTGCCCTGAATATGTCTTGCCAGCCCTTTCTGGCTTGCCAGGTTTCTGTGGACAGGTCTGATGTTATTCTGATGGACCTTCCTCTGTTCATAAGGAATCTCTTCCCCCAGCTGCTCTCAAAAGCTCTTGTCTAAAATTATGATTCATCAGTCTTGCAATCAAGTGCCTCGAGGTCTTTCTAGATTCATTCATCTTGGGGGGTGATCTTTCTACCTCTAGGACATGAATGCTGCTGGTTCCATTCCCCAGATTGGGAAAATTTTCATGGAGAATTTGTTCAAATATATCTTCTAGTCTTTTTTTCTCCTCCCTCTGAGGGATCCAAATAATTCTGATGTTGGAATGTTTCATGGCATCATTTATTTCCCTAATTCTGTTTTCATGGCTTCTAAGCTGTTTGTTCCAGGCTTCCTCTTGATCCTTTTTCTCTATCAGGTTGTCCTCTGGATCACTAATTCTATCTTCTGCCTCAGTTCCCCTAGCTGTTAGAGTATTTAGATTAGGTTGGATCTCACTGATAGCACTTTTAACTTCTTCCTGGGCAGCTTTCACTTCTGCCCTAATCAATTTCATGTTGTCACTAATGGTTTTCTCCAACCTAGCCATTGCCTGGATAATTGTTACCCTGAATTCCCTTTCTGACATACTATTTATGTCCATATCCAATAGCTCTGATGGAGAGAGTACAGTCTCTGAATTTTTCCTCTGTTGGTTGTTCCTCCTCCTAGTCATTTTGGTGACTAGGGGATGTGTGGGTGAGTATATCAACCATGATCCAGGCAAGGTGCACCCTGGAACGCATCTGGTCAATTGGAACTCAACCCTAAAAAGAAAGAAAAAAGAAAAAAGAGAGAGAGATAGAGAGAGACAGAAAAACACAGAAGACCCAGCTAGAATGGGCCCCAAAGGTAAGATTTATAAGGTATACAAATAAAAACGGGCAAACAAAAAGACCAACAAAAGTAGATGACAAGAAAAAAAAGGAACCCAGCCAATGAACCCCAAGGATGATAATTATATAATACCAGAACAAAAACAAATACACAGAAACACTGACAGAAGAAAAAGATGGGAGGGTGGTTATAAATCCTCAGTGTGAGTGAGGAAGGTTATTTTGATTCTTCCTGGTGTATCTTGACATCTTTGCTAAAGAACTCAACTTTCCAGAGATAAAGGGAAATTAAAACTGGGCATAGTACTGATTAGGGAAGGAAGATTATTGAAGCTTATATTTATGTGTATATTTTTAAAAATAAAATAGAAGAGAAAAAGAAAATACAGGTATATGTATGCAAAAAGTTCAAATTAAAAGGTTATTATGGAATATGTTGTATTAAACCTCTAGTTGTAATGGTAAGTAGGTTAAAAAAATTAAAAAGAACAAGACTAGTGAAAATGAATTAAAAATAAAAGTTGTATCCATGAAATATACAGGTTTTATGGAAATACTGGGAGCTTAATATATTGTTTTCCCCTGATATTGGAGTTTTATAGTTTTATGGGGACCCTGTGGTGGTTGTCCTCTCATTCTTTTGGCTGGCTTTCTGGGGGAGGGGCCTGCCACCTTGTTTTTTAGTCAGTCTTGCTTGGATTAAGTCCTCCTGTCCCCATCAAGGGGCTGGGCTCTGTGGAAACCAGTTTTTCAGGCTTTTGTTCTCTGGAGGTTTTTTTTCTTTGGTGGTTTTTCAGAGGTTTAGTAGAAAGCAGACTGCACCCAGACCTCTATCTCAGGGAGAAGCATTGTTGGGTCTGTTATCAAAGGAACGAGACTGACACAAAGTGAAAGTTATGCAAAGCCTTATTCTATGCCAAGCATCAGAAGTTAGAATGACCAGCCAGGGCCACCTCCAAAGAGAGCGACCCCCTTTGGTCTTACAGGCAAGTTTTATAGGGCACAACCGCAGACCTCTACATATGTGGCTTTGGCTGATTGGATGTCTCCTACTTGTGTGTTTTAGTAAGGGTTACCCAGAATCGATATTAGTAACTGCTGAGGTATTTATTAAACAACAAAATGGCCTTGTTTTAGGTATGTGTTTTAGCAACGGTTACCCAGAACTGGTATCAGTAACTGCTGAGGCATTTATTAAACCGCAAAATGGCTACCTAGGCAACATGGAGTCACTATGGCTAAGTAGGCCCAGGCAGGTCCTAGGGGTTTAACAGGTTTTAATGTGGAATCGGCCCCAACAGCATCAGTCTGGTCCCCTTTGGGTGGTCCAGAACACACAGACTCCCCTCTTCAAACTCAGGCTGTGCACATCTCCAGCCACTGTCTCAGGGGTCTCCCAAAGTGCCCCCCTGTCCCTGCGCCCCCATGCCAAAACCATGAGTGATAATGGTCCAGGGAGCCGGCTTCCAGTGGCTGCCTTTGCTGGGACTGTTATCTGGGGTAGTTCCTTCAAGTCCAGGCTGGGAGTGTTCAGACTCTTGGGTAGTCCTAGAGACCACCAGCTAGCGCCCCCACAGAGCACTCTCAGCCATGAATGGGGAATGCAGTTCAGAGCCTGGTTGCACAGTGAGTGCAGAGTGCAAAAGGCTGTGGTTCTAGAGAGCGCCCACCAGACTCCCTCATGCGGGGATGGGAGTATGGCCAGCCAGAACGGTGGTGCAAGCTGTGCAACCCTGGGGGCTCTGGGACCAGGAACTAGAGGCTCTGCCACCATACACTCTCTCTGGCACTGGTAGTCACCAGTGGTGGCTGTCTTGGGTCCGTGGGCTTAGGCTCATGCCTGTGACCACTTGATTCCACCAGTTGCCCTTTAAGATCTTTTGCTCTTTTTGAGTGCTTTCAACTAGACTCCAAGTCAATGCTGGTCCCCAATCACAGGGCACTTTCGTATTGGGGTATTACTTTCCAATGGGTTGCTTCTGGTGGCTCCCTCCCCCTTCTGTTTATCCTCCGATATCAGTCCCATCATTCCCAGTAGGCTTTACCTATCCACTGGCATCTTCTGCCCCCATAGACATCCAGAAGTGTCTAATCCTACATCTCAGACTAGTTTCATGGATGTTCAGAGTCTTCTGGTAGATAATTAGCTCACTTTAGGGGACCCATTGAAACAGGGTTTCCTACTTCTCTGCCATCTTGCCCCTCCTCCCCCCTCCCTTTTTTTAAGTAGGCTCCACACCCAGCATGGAGCCCAACATGGGGCTTGATCTCAAACCCTGAGATCAAAACCTGAGCTGAGATCAAGAGTCAGATGCTTAGCCAACTGAGCCAACCAGGTGCCCCAGAAGCCTCCTTAATCTTAATAAAGTGTAGGTGTTCTGCCTAGAGAGAAAGTAAATTCAGGTAGAAGTGTTATGCATTTAAGAACACTATAACTTCAACAAATCACTTCTCTATCTCTGTTTCTCCAGTTACAGAATAAAATGAAAAATAACGTCCTCTCTCCACCTGTATCTCCTTTCTCTCTGTATCTCTGCCTTATCTCTGCCATTCATTCCATCTGAAGCATATTGTGACCATTGATTAGAGAACATGATATACAGTTCTCCCTACCATCAAGTGGCTTATTATACCTTATTACACTTTAATCGAGACTACCTCTACTGTTTGCATTGTGATCTGATTTCTACCCACATATTTTTTTAGAGAAGGGTTTTAAAATCACGAAGAGTGATGAGTAGTGAATGAATTTTTAACTGAACTTCCCATGATATTAAAATTATAAGAAATATAAAAAGATCACATAGACCGTTTTTACCTTTTAAGCAGCTCGTGATTTACAAAAAAAAAAAAAAAGCTTTTAGTATCACAAGGGCTACGATGTAATCTTCCTAATAAAATCACTTGATAACAAGTTGCTCAACTGTGTACATGACATTTCAAGCGGAACTCTGTCTTAATGCTGTGAGCTGTCATGCAAGTATTCATAACTTGGGATTATATTTCATATATATTCTTTGAGAAGTCTACATAATATCAACAAAATAATTTTCTAAATCTCCTATTCTCTCGTTTCCAGGTATATCTTGATATACTAAGGAAAAATACAACTGCAAAATCAACAGGTTGCTTTTATGAATATGAAGTTTAGATAATGTCACAAACTATTCACAGAAATTAGTAAGTCTTTCCAGCAGCTGTTCTTCTACTTCCCCTGGTAGCATCAGGTGGCAAGGACAAGCAGTAACCAAATCCACTTAGCGTTAGTTGTGACTCTGAAAGAACATTGATGACCTTACTAAAGTAGTTGGTTGGGTCTGATGTTCTGAGGAATGATCAAATAGGGGAGCCATGTAACAGGCTGCACATACTATCCTCTCAGCAAGCTTCCTTTGGTATACTGCTTGAAATTTTGTTGGGATAACAGTTTGCTGGAAGGGAGAACAATTTAGGAGAAAAAGTACTGGAGCTGGACAGATCAAGATGCAAATTCTTGGCCTTCTGAATGTCAGCCCCACTGTAACATGTAACAGCTCCTCTGTAACATGAAAGCTACAAACAATACCAATTCCACAGGGTTATTTGAAGATCAAAAGAATGTAAGCAGCCTATTTAGCATAAAAATAAAAGCTCAAGAAATGTTAGTTTCCTTGCCCCATTCACCTGGGTCAACTTGGCCTTTCTTATTAGATTTTCATTTTATTTTCAATTATAACATTCTTAGAGTCTTTAGAGTCCAGTTAATGAGATGCAATTGATAACATTGTGTTCTATACTGTTAATGCAAGGACTGAGTATAGTTTCCCTGGTGTTTCTTGGTAATTATCCAGACATTCCATGAGGCATTCTGTGGCATTGTGCAGAACATACAATAAACAATAGATCAACATTTTTATGTCATCTTGTATGGGTCTTTTTTATTAGTTCCCGCTGCTCTGGAATTTTGTGTTGATAAGTTAAAGATAATCTCATTAAAATTTTGTAAATAAAAGCCTCATCACAATAAGGCTGCATAAAATAAATTGAACAAAACCAAACCTTTAGTGCAAACTACCTCATTAGTGAGAGGATTTGGCCAGACAGGTCACCATCGGCTCTGATATGACCAGACCAATAATGATCCTTTGGACCTATTCCATAATTGAAAGTAGGAAGGCCAGACCTGTTTAACAAAGCACTTGGTCCTCCCTATAATGCTCAGTGGCCATGATCTACAAGTTACAAGGCACTTTGAGGACTGCCAAAATGACAAACTGGAATAAAGACACTGAAATAGAAACTTTCCTCCCTGCTTCCTTGCCTTTCCTCCTTCTTTCCTATTCTTTCTCTTTTTTTGTTTCTTTCCATTTTATCTTTTTACAGGCTATTGACAAAAACACACATTATACATATGTTACACACATGTTACAAGATGAACTATTAGAGATCAAGGAGACTAATATTGCTGCATTTGCAATCAAGACATCCCTCTAGGTTTAGCCAAGAGTTAGAGATCATGACAGAGACAAACTCAGGCACACATTATCACAATCTCTAAAATATGCCTGAAATGTGATGAAAAATTCATCTACAGTTATTCTGTATTATTCAGCTTGTTTTCTTTTGTTAAAATTAATAATTTTTTATTAACCACCAGTGGTTGTATGATCAAGTTTTAATAACATCATTTATTTTTCTGTTTGTCTGAACGTTCATCTGTATATAGGCATAGACAGATGTCTGAAATATTAACCTAAGGCTTAGTAATGGTTATGCTTTGAGTGGTAAAAAGTATTTATTGCTTTATTTGTTGTGCTTTTCTTAATTGCTTGACTTTTTTAAATGAGTATATATCATTTAAAAAAAAATCGAAGTTGTTATTCTTTAATAAAATCATCCAAAACAATGATTTTGCTACTTATGTGGCTTCTGGTTAAAAGTGACAAATAGGGAATGAAAAGTTATACTGTCAAGCTCTTAAATATTAAGAGAAAAAAAGTGTAAATATTATAATTACCCAGGTGAGCCAACGAAATTTAAGATGCAATGTATCAAAGACAAAAATCACTCAAAGCAGGCAAACAAAGAAAATAAATAAACATTAAGTATAGTGAAATCCAAAAACCCTTGATTCTCCTAAGGCCATTTCCGAGCCATCGAAGAATTCAATAAAATGTTAATTTATAACTTGGTTATCAGAGATCCTGGGGAGAAAACCAACCTGTGGGGGTGGTGGGGAGAAAGAGTGGGTTTTGGGGGACTGAGACTGGTTCTCTAGTCCTTAATGGTTCCACAAAAGATGTCCCTATCAGTGCTTCGTCTCAATGTTTTTGAAGGGTCAGTTTCCAGCAAAGTAAGAGGGGTTGCATGATATGAGAAACATTTTACTGATCATTAGAGTTGACCTTTGGCCAGAAAATACCAATTTTCTTCCCTGTGGACAGACAATATCCAGAAATCTCTGATTTCCTAGACTGAGGTCTTGAACTTATAGAAATTTTGGTTCAAAGAGCATCACGTGCTGGAAGAGTCACTCCAAAGAGCTGTGGGTCACCAAATGGGAAGTATGCTTGTCACACATTTACATTATAACTGCCAACAGAGAATAACCCTACCTTCCCATACAGAATGTACTCTGTGGCTTAAAAACAAAGTAGATAATACATGATAGGAGGGAAATTTTCACTTAGATAGCAAGTTCACTAACTTAAGATATCTATTTATAAATTGGTTGTGAAGCCCAATCATTTATTGAAGAAAGATTTATGTCTTGATTCCTTGAAAGTAATAGAAGTCATACAGTGAAATCAAAATGGATGCAAATCAAATGAAAACACCAATGACTTCATTCTAGGCATGCCTATTGTTCTTTTAAATGACAAGTGAAATTCAGAGTGTTGGTGGGAATGGGGAGAAATTCAAACTTTCATACAATTCTAAAGGAAATATGAGTTGGTAAAATCACTTTGGAAATCTGTTTGGCAGTATCTCCTAAAGTTAAACATACACATACCCTACGCCCCAGCCATTCTACTCTTAGGTGTATGTTTAACAGAAATGCATGTATATGTGCAGCAAAAGATAGACTTGAAAATATTTGTAGCAACACTTTTTTGTAATAGCCTCAAAATGTCAATGACCCAAATGCTAATGAATAGTAGAATGGATACATTGTAATATAATATATTGTATATTGGAATACTGTGTAGAAATGAGAATGAAGAAACTACAACTGTATACAACAATGTGAATGAAACTAATGAACATAATGTTGATCAGCCAGACACAATGTAGGCCATCTGATAAATTATAAAAACAGGCAGAATGAAACTATGATGTTAGAAGTCAGAAGAGTGGTTACCCTCACGGTTAAAATTATGAAAGGAGCATGAAAGGGTTTCTGGAGGCTGGTGCTACTTTATTTCTTGCTCAGGGTGCTGGTTAGATGCATGAGTTCAGTTTGTGAAAATTTACCGAGCTGCGCACTTATGACATAGGTACCTTTCTGTTTATCTGTTACACTTCAATAAGTTAAAAAGTTAAAATGTATAAATATTCTTTGTGACAGGTTTAAATTGTCCTCACTTATTACCACGTTTTTAGAAATAACTGTGATCAGTATTTGATGTTTGGGGAACATTTCATCTTTAAATATTTAACTATTAACTATTTGTACAGATTAAAAATTCAAATGCATGTATGCTTGAAAAATAGCCATTTATTTCTAAATAACCATTTATTTCTAAAAGTGACATGATGAAACAAGTAGACAAAACTGAACTGCTTTCTCATTTGTCATAAGCATTCTGGCCTTTCTCATTTCTCACTTCTGGATTGAGCTGATCTCAAGCAAAGCTATATGTGTGGGGAAGGAGGTGGTGGTAATCTCAAGAATGATCAAGTGTCAATAGTAGTCATAATAATAATAATATCAATAATACTAATAGAACCTGAGTAATAGAAACACCATTTACTGAACCTTATGTTTGTAAGATCATAGATACACCAAGTATTACAAATGAAACAGTTTGGGTAATATGATTTCTGTGAGTCGGGCTGAAAAGAGGTTTTCATTTGATATATTAAGGTTCACAGAGCTTTCAAACTCAAAGGCCAGGCCAGTAATTCAAATGAGTAAGGTAGGCCCCATAAAAGGCAATGGGGCCTGGTAGTGGGATCTGGAAAAACTATAGAGCCCCTAACCCCTAACTGAGAACCAGAGTAGATTCAGACCAGACAGGAACTAGGTGGAAGTTCAAACTATCAGGCCCCATCCCAGATCTACTGAGTCAGAAGCTCTGGGGGTAGAGTCTGGTAACCTGAGTTTTAACAAGCTTGATTCTGAGCCACATTCATATATGAGAACTACTGATCTAGATGTATTCTTTTTTTTTTTTTTTTTTTTTAATGTGGGTTAAAAAAAAAGAAAGATCTTCTGGCCAGATTTGACCATAAGCTACTAATTTTTAACTACTGATGAGAAGCAAATAAATTTTTACGACAATGTCTGTATTTCCTTTTTCTAAGACACAGAAAGATAGTATGTTGAACCTAAGTTTTATCCTCCTCAGGATTCAGACCTATCTGGGCATGCCTGGAGTCTGGGTGGGATAGGCCTTCTGGAATTCTATTTATAAGACAAGTCAAGTTGCCTCCAGGAGTTAGTTCCAGTGGAAGAAAGAACCAAGGTACAAAGGTTGCATAAAGGGCAACAGATGGGGTTGAACGTGTCTGAGTATATCATGCTGTCTGTCACTCAGATTGTTTGCAGCCCAGCCTGGTGGACTCATTCATTCTTTCAACAAATAGCTGTTGATAATCTCCCTAATCTGTCCCTGAGCCCTGTGACTCCGGGGTGGTGGGGGGGCTGATATAGAAGCTCTACTAAGGCTAAAGGAGCTAAGTTTTGCTCATCTTAGGACACTGAGGAGTGCAACTTGTCCATGGCATGAATACTGGTGCCAGGGGCAGTACTGTGGGCACCCTGGTGTCCTCTGATGTGCTGGAAGTTAGACTTCAGGCTTTGGAGGCCTCTTTGCACACTCCAGTGCCAACACTGGTGACAGTATCCAGGGGTGGGCAGTGATGACACGGCTTGAAGGACTGGCAACAGCTAGCTGCTTGTATCAGGCAAGGAGAGTTGCAAACACCATTTGGCAGCTGAGAGAACTGTTCCTGGAGCACATAGGCCATATGCCTGGGCACCCTGATCTAGTGGATATAGAGGATGACTCCCTCCCCCCTCCCCTGCCAGAGATGTAGGGATTTTGTAGTTATGGCTGTTGCTATGTGTAACATAACTTACATAGAGGAAAACACTGAGTCCTTAGGGGAATCTATGACTTTTCTTTTTCTGTCTTGGCAGCATTTAAAGAAACTACATGTTGCTTCTTGTGATGAAGTTAAAGTAATGTGCCTACAGTGAACACTGTAGACACAAATATCAAATTTTAGACATTTGGTTTCCCTTTTTAAAATAAAAATCAGGAAGATTATTATAGGGTTTGGGACATGAGTTTTAAAAAATCACATCACACATTCCTAATTTTTTCCCCTCTCTCAAAACATCCCTACAAAATGAAACAACATTGCTGATGAGCTGTTCTTTGGCACCAGTGGACAGCTTATTGCAAAGGGAAACACATTTTGCAAACAGCCACTCCTTTCCTGCCAGAATTTTGAGAGATTGATGCCCTTTTCTTTCATTTCTGCAATGACTACAGGCTGCAGATTTTCAGTTACTTTCTGAAATCCCAAACTGAAGTCTATTAAAAATGTATTTGTGGGGCGCCTGGGTGGTTCAGTGGGTTAAAGCCTCTGCCTTCAGCTCAGGTCATGATCCCAGGGTCCTGGGATCAAGCCCCACATCGGGCTCTCTGCTCAGCAGGGAGCCTGCTTCCCCCTCTCTCTCTGCCTGCCTCTATGCCTACTTGTGATCTCTATCAAATAAATAAATAAAATCTTTTAGAAAAGTGTATTTGGTATTCTACACACACACACACACACACACCCCAAATGTTTGGGAGTTTGGAGACCACAAGTATCTGTAAGACCTAAGGAATTTCCCCTGAGTAACCAGAATTTTCCAAGAAAGGTCAAGCAGTTCCTACACTGCATTAACTTGGTGTTTTGTTTTGTTTTGTTTTACGATATACCTAATGAGCAAGGCATGGTACGTCAGTATTCCAACTAGATAGCAATACCCTGCAGATTTTTAATTTTCTAGTAGATCCATGCCTTTTTTTTCTTGATTGTTGTTTATTTGAAACCAACTTTTAAGCCCAAGCAAACTAAAAGCGTCACTTAATTTTTAATACATCAGTTCTAGCCAACCCAGAGCATCCACAGTAGAATGTTAGAGCGTAGAGACGGAGATCAGGAGATGTGAGCCCTGACCAGGCATGTCATCCACATGAGTCAGTTCCCACAATGTGCTCAGTTTAACTATCGGTCAAATTGGAGGCAGCTGAATTGGACAGAGTTCTGTGACTAGCACAGAGTTCTGTGGGTAGAGTACCATATTTCTTAACCTCTAGATAAAGAGAACTCTCCCTGCAGAATCCTAATGATGGATCAACTATTTGAAAGACAATGTTGCCTTGAGAAGACTCTGAGAGGCTACTGATATTATAGATTTATTCCTTATAGAGAGCTGGGGTAATTCTCTGTGTACCTTTGAGTATAAGTGACTGGTATTGTTGCCAGTCAATCAAGGGATTGTTTCTATATTAACTTGACAGAATTTAGTTTCCTGTGATACAAATTGCTAACAGGAATATGAAACATTTATTCAATTCTGTTTTCATAATGTTTCTTTCCCTTATGCTCCACCTTCTGACTCATACCTGGCCTCTTCCCTTCCCTTTATACCTGATTAATCCCAAGTATGGTGTTTCTCATGTTACTTTCCTGCTTACAAACCTGAATAGCTCTCTGTTTACCACAATATAAAATATGAACTCCTCATGGCATATAAATTCTTTTCAGTACCATCTGACTCAACCCAGCTTCCCAACCGTTTGGCCCATTACTCCCTTTACTGCAGACTTTGAAGCTTCCTTATTTCCATGTCCACAGATGCTCTGGTTCTATGCCTTTGTCCCATTGCTTCTTGCTTCCTGTTCCACCTGTTTGCATTCTATCTACACATAACGTTTATGGCCAGGATTGTGTTCCCAGCTTTTCTTGGTCTCTCTCAACTGCAGGCACCCTCTTTTTTTCTGAACTCCTGTGGCAACTTATCTGAGTCTCTTTCATGACAGTTATCACTTTGTACTCTATATTGTAGATATTTATGTTCATATCTTCCCTACCATATAATCAGTTTCATGATGTCAGAGAATATCTGTTCTATATTTATACCCCTCAAGGTACCTGGCACATAGTCTTTTTTTCCACAAAGGTTTGTTCAATGAATAAATAATGGCAGAGGTATCTTGGAAATTTGAATTTATCCAAACTCCTTCAACCCAATTAGAACCACTCATGGGGCTTTTTTTTTTAATTGTGAAATTTCTTCACTTTTTAAAATTATCTATGTATGTATCTATCCGTCTCTATCTCTATGTCATAATTTCTCAACTTATCTGGTTTCAGTGAGAAAAATTAGGAAAAAATGAGAAAGCTACAACAACATAAACTACAGGTGTAGCAAGCAATTAATATCCAGTTCCCTTGCTTCAGGCATTGTGCTGTAGTCAGCTTTCGGAGGTGGTTAGGTCCACATGAATTTGTGTACTGTGATGTTCAAATGTTTGATAAAGCTGATGCAACTCTATGGGAAAGATAAACACTAACTCTGCAGATGGTACATACAAGCTTTAGTTCAGTGAGGTGAAAAATTCATTTGAAGCACTGCTGCATGTGGGCCATTGAGATAAGTCATGGCCTTGGTTTTTTGTGGGGAGGGGGTAAAGAGTAGCTGCTCAGTGGAAAATCTGCATCTAAGAGGGGGCTGTCAGATGTGACACTGGTCACAAGACAGGGCTCATAATATATACAACTATATACTAAAGTGGTTATGTGTTTATATAAATATACGTGTGTATAAAATATATAACATAACATATTAAGCAATTACATAATTATATATAATACATTTTATATAATTACATATATATTTTACATATATATACATACACACACACACACACCCCCACTTTATTCATTTCTTTGGGTGATGTTTGCCCATTTTTAGACAAATTCTGTATCTTGAAATTTATCTTAAGAATTCCACATCACCTACTTGAGATATATCTATTTGAATGTCAAAATAATTACCAGATTTCAACAAACTTGAAAAAGTTAAAGAGTAGAAAAATAATAATTGGAAATGTCTGTCCATTGGTGAATAGTTAAAATGCGATATATTTCTACAAAGAAATATTCAGTCATAAAAAGGACTGATACATGCTACAACATGAGTGAACCTTGAAAACTTTATGTTTGGTGAAAGAAGCCAGACCCTAAAGCTGTTTATTGTATGGTTCCATTTGTATGAAATTTCCAGAACAGGCAAATCCATGGAAGCAGAAGGTAGGTTATTGGCTGCCAGAACTGCAAACTTGTTTGAAGACAAAAGCTAGATTGTTTTCATTTCTGCTACCTCCCACATCCTAATGCAGCAGCAGGAACAGCACAGCCAAAGGTTGTAGCAGCCATGCTCTCAGTCTGTGACCGAAACAAGAAGTGGACATGGACCTTCATAGTCCAGAAAGGGGAAGAAGGACTGTGAGCTGTTGCTTAGTATGATTTGCTTGGGGGAGAAAGCCAAAGGGGAAATGAACGTCATGGGGATTCTGCCCCCAGCAAGCCCAGAGGACAAGAAGATGAAGCCTATCATCAAGGCCCCACTTCAGACCTTGTCCCTCCCATGGTCAGCATAATGGGATGTGAGCTTTCTCCTCCAGTCACTTTCAGCTCCAGGCTGGCTCTGGACCTGTGTTCCTGAGTGGCCAGGAATGTTAGAACATTTCAGATCTACCCTAGGAAGAGAAAGAAGATGATGTTGATGTAGATGTGGATGTGTTCCTGGAGGAGGGGGCCCCTGTCCAGCAAGTCATGAAGCTAGTGTCCCAGAAGGACACAAGCACTGCTAAAAAAGAAGTGGAAAAAGCAGAGCAGCTGTGAGATTCAGTCATAAAGACAACAGCCCTGTGAGAAAGGTCAAACCCACACTCAGACCTACAAAGCCAGGATCCAAGAAATGAGGAGCCAGGAAGGCCTGCAGTCACAGTGAATGAGAGAGGGTCTGTGAATGGAACTTCCTCAGGGTGTGCTGCGGACCCAAAATGTACCCCCAACCTGGGCTGCTCTCCCTCTGGGTCTGACTGTGATGGAGATGTTGGGAGGACAATACAAGAGCCCCTTACTCCCAACTATCCTTTTTTAGCAGGACCTGGAGAGAAGAGTCCTGACCTCAGGGCCACAATAAAGTTCACTTTGCCAGAAAAAAAAATTTTTTAACAAAGTATCCATCCCTTAGCACAATATATTAAACATTATAAGCTTAGCAAAACATTTGTTAAATAAGATTTTTAAAAATACTTTGTTTCTCTTAAGTTCATTAAGTAGCTATTTCTCACTTCTTGCCATTCCCCCAGAACATTTGTTTTACTTTCTCTTTTTTCGCTGGTTTTTCTCACAGTATTTCTGCAAAACTGTATTACTGTGGGTGCCAGATTGACTTTTAGGGTAAGAAAAATGTCTGATCTAGTGATGGTTGCTCATTAGAGTGAATGCACTCAATGCAATGAATTGTACATTTTTTAGGAAGTTAATGGTTAGTGTACATTATGTGGATTTTATCTCAATTAAAAAAGCAACAACTGCTTTACTTGAGTCTGTGATGCAAAGAACCTCCAGTTTGTAAAGACTTCTTCTTGTCTTTTAAAATGCTGCTCATGTGGCGCCTGGGTGGCTCAGTGGGTTAAAGCCTCTGCCTTTGGCTCAGGTCATGATCCCAGGGTGCTGGGATCAAGCCCCGCATCGGGCTCTCTGCTCAGCGTGGAGCCTGCTTTCCCCTCTCTCTCTGTCTACCTCTCTGCCTACTTGTGATCTCCGTCTGTCAAATAAAATCTTTAAAAAAATAAAATAAAATAAAATAAAATAAAATAAAATAAAATAAATGCTGCTCATACTTGTCTTTCATTGACTTGACTATTTCACCTTTCTCCCACATGTCTTTGAAAACAGCAATATAAGGTTGATCCAGGCAACTGTCTGAAGGTTTTGTAGAACTCAGCCATGAAACAGTCAACAGTAGGTCACAATTTATTTTTTAACTATAATTACTAACTATTAAGTCATTCTGTTTCTGCTTTTTTTAAAAAAGATTTTGTTTATTTATTTGACAGACAGAGATCACAAGTAGGCAGAGAGGCAGGCAGAGAGAGAGAGAGGAGGAAGCAGGCTCCCTGCTGAGCAGAAAGCCCCATGCGGGGCTTGATCCCAGGACCCTAGGATCATGACCTGAAGGCAAAGGCTTAACCCACTGAGCCACCCAGGTGCCCCTCTGTTTCTGCTTTTGATGATACTCTTATTACTGCCCTTTCCCTCTCTTCCCTTTTGTCAGTGTCTTTTCTTGCTCTTAAATCAGTTCCATAAAGAATGTGTCTTACTACAGTGACCTTCTGTATCCTGGAGACCTTAAATAAAAGACAGGACTTCTAAAGAAATTCAATCATTATGGGATTACTTGTTCCTGATACAGATTGTCCATTCCTTCTCCTTGTTATCTTGTTTATCCAGAAACAGAAGAGAGGAAATTTTCCTTCTTGTGGGTTTTTGGAGTCAGACAGCTTCAGTGTAGATCCTGGTTCTGGCACCTACTAGCTATGTGATCTTAGGTCAGTTGTTGGGCCAAGTCAGTTTCATCATGTAAAAACTGGGGATAACAATAATACCTACCTCCTAAGTTCTTGTGAAGACTGAATAAGATAATGCATATAAATGTCCCTTGGGGATACATACACGCATGTGTCTGTGTATCTGTATGTACACATTCTTTTTCTACTTCTGCCCTAGCATCAAAAACTACTCCACCTTCTTTGCTACAAACACCGAGGTACAATTGCTTGCTGCCTGGAGAATTGGTTCTCTCTCCCATTCCCTCTCTCCCATCCCTTCCCATCCCAATACCAGTCATGGAAGCACCTAGTTGGAAAAGTAAGCAAGGATGATATTTGATGAGTTTCAGTGTTATAAGAAAGTCATCCAGGAGTAAGTATCAGCACAGGAAGAAAAGAAAGGCAATTATCTGTGAGAAAATTTATAATTCCTTTTTGTGATCTTTATTTTTTGTAACAATTTTTTTTCAATGCACAAAATGCTTAGGGAATCTAAATATCGTGAAAAATTTTGTTATGTGTCATATCCCTTTAAACTGGTGGGAGTGGGGGGAAGTTTTCAACAGTATATAAATGTTATTACACATGTTTAAGAAAATAGACATCTGAGTTGCACAATATTTCTGATTCATTTTCAGCATGAAAGGAAAATTTCCCGCTGTATTATCAGGAGGCATCAAGGTTCAAGGAAAGCAGTCTGGCCCTGCTACTAAGTGACCTTGGACAGGCCACTTCTCTTAGCTGGGTCTATTTATTCACCTGGAAAATACAAGTACTGAATCTACCCTCCACTTTTTTTTTATTTGAGAACTGCTTTTCACGGAACAACTCCACTTCCCATAAATTTAAAAAATATTATTTTGTGTAATATGTTGTGAAGTGGTTTTGGGTTAAAATTTTTTTGAGTAGTATTTCAATAAAAATATATTAAAATAATTTAAATAAAACCACAAGCATATAGCCAGAATTCCTTATTTCCTTTTGTGACAGTGTTGGATTAGACAACAGTGAGTCATATTATCTCTGTGTCAACATTTTATTTAGTTGGTTGCTTGTTTGTTTCTTTTGTAGGGGAATGTCATGAGTTTGGATACTACAGAGTGGACTTTTTAAGGGTATAATGAAGTCTTGTTCAAAAGCCATACAAAGTACGACTATATATTACAGAACATAGATTAAGGATTTTTTTGGCATAAATGTATCATTCTTGGTGCTGGTTCTAAATAGAGTTTGGATGAATAGCTAGAAAGTTTATTGTGACTTCAAAGTATTTTCAGTTTGTGTTCATGAAACTGTATATTGAAAATTTTGTTGATGCTTGCTGGAAGGCATACCCTTGGAATCCAGAGATAAACTTTCCCAAGTAGCACATGCATGGGTTACTGAGAAGAAGACTGCCAGGGCTGAAGTGGGAAGGCCTCCATTCAAGTCTTGACACCCTACTTGTTGGTGGAGGACTTGGGTCAACCATTTAACCCTGAGCTTCAGTTTCCTTGTCTGCAACATGAGGGTGATTATATAGCTAATTCCTAGGGTTGCTGTATGACTTCAGTGAAATAAAATATAAACCATTACTTTGAAAAAAAAGTATCCCAGGGGTGTTATCACTGAGCATGTGGCAACACTTGAACTAGGATGAGGTGAGTGAGGTTCTCAGGGTTCAACACCTACGGAGGCACTCACTCTCAGGGATGAGTCTGTACTTACCCCAACCTGAGAATGCCAAGCCCTACCCCTCAGTTGGCCCTAGTCCAGGTGCTGGTGTTTGGCCGAGCACAGGTCCTGTTATAGGACCTATGTGGCTCCACGTGTGGGTCTGGTTTCTGAAAGACTATTCTGTTGCTCTCTACATACACTTAAGATACGATAGGATCAGGCTTTCCTTCTTCTCCAAAGCCAAAATGCTGCTTGGATAAAAAAAATCCTCTAACTTCCTTTCTTCTCCCTTTTTTTCCTCTTCCCTTACTAAGCTACTTCTATAACTCTGCATAATTTGATGTTACAAGATACATTCATTTTATCTTCAGCTCTTCTTCTCGAGGTCCTGTTTCATTACAATGGATTGCTCAATAAGCAGCGACTATATCATTGTTTTCCGAAATTTGTACTCCTGAGGGGGAGGGTCTTTTAACTTCAACTTCTTTAAAGTGCTTGTTTTCAAGGTAGAAGCAATTTACTTGTCAAGTAAAAAGATGTTACAAGGTTTTCGTGAAAAATTCTAGAGGTGAGCGGGTATGAAAACAGTTCTAAGCTCAGAGCCAGAGTCTTAGATGCAAAAATGAATTGCTCTCTGTGGAGATTTTTCAAGAGTGGTTCACATGCTTACATGTGTCTGGCTGAGGTAGACTTTTCAGGGTAACTGTTCAGTAACAAACCCCTCATTGAGTTCTTTAAACAAGAGAGGCTAGTGTTACTGGTTAGCTTTAGAGCTTTCTCATATTGCTCCCTAGTAGAGTTTGAAACCTTGTTGCCCACTTTTCCACTGGAGTTTCCTCAAGCCAGTCTTAAATTTTGCCCCCTAATGTCCTATGCTTGTATTCTAAATATCCAAATACTGCCAATGATATTCTGAAACTAAATCTGCCACCGAAGAATTATGATTTTCTTAATATATGAAAACATATATATATAGTCAGGATCAATGATTAGTAAGATCTGTAGAGAAAGGAGAACTGGCAAATAGAGAGACTCCCCAGGAAATGTGACCTATAGTGGAAGTATTGACGAGGTTCTCAAAGGGTGCATTTTGCCCTTTAGTCGTTAAGAAGCAGAAGAAGAAAAAAAGGCTTAAGACCATTTTTTAAGTCTGTTAGTTTAACAGAAAGTTAGAACGTAGATGAAATATGGTACTTGTAGCCCATTATTTTCCCTATTATGAAAGGTAAATATATTAATGGAGAAGAGTTTCAGTTTATCAACAAACAATGACATCAAACTAAATGCATCATTCAGATGTTTTTCTTTTATAGCTCAGCAGTCTGTACTTTGGGATTTATTATTTATGTCTCACAGAACCTTCTCTAACTGGGCAGAGCATAACAAACCTTGTGCTAGATGTGTGGGTTGTTAGTTCAGGATAAAGGAATTTCAAGTTGAAATATAGGTAGGAAATCTGCTAAAATGCCACACAAATTTACCAGACATTTAAAACAGACACTGTCCTGGATGCTGAGATTTTCAGAGAAATTTTTTGGTCCTTTTTTATATTTTTGAACTTTGCCAGGTTTTCTCAGTGAACACATTACTTTTATAATAATAGTAATAATAAAAGAGTGGGGAAAAATAGGAATGTTTTCTATGAGGATTTATAATCCGTGTTTCCTCAGCTTTGATGGAGGTGTGAGAGATCTCAGTGGTGAGTCAGACCAGTGTGGGCAGGGCCAGAGGGCATGAATTGGCCCCCAGTGCGGCTCACCAGCAGTTCAAATCGGGGTGGAGGAGGGAATGGTAAAGTTGGGTATAGTCCCGACCAACATTAATATGCATTTATTCATCCATAATCCGACAGCTACTTAAAGAATGCCAACTACATGGAAAGCATTGTGTGAGAGGCTAGGCAACCAATGATGAACTCCAGCATGGAGCTTCTGTTCTAGAACTCTTCAGTTAGTATTATGATAAGGGTTACAAAGAATTAAGATTTTAAGAGAGTTTATGATAGCAGAACCTGACCAGGTCCAGGGTAGGGTAGAAGGTGGCTGTGAAGAAGTGATGAAGTTTACAGTTCTGAAGGGTAAGCAGGAATCAGCCACGTGTGAAGGGTCGGGGAAAGGAAGCATTCTAGGCAGAAGGAATGGTTTGTGAGAAGGTCCAGAAATAGGAAATAGCATGTCAACATCAAGAAACTGAGAAGCCATCATGGCTGGAGTCAAAGGAACAAGGAGTTACTAGATGTGAGGGTTTGTTTTGTGTTAAGATTTACATTTCTAAAAGAAGAGTCTGAATTATCATATGATCTCTCTGATACAAGGAATTTGAGAGTCAGGGCAGGGAGTTGTAGGGGGTAGGGAAGGAAAAAAAATGAAACGAGATGGGATTGGGAGGGAGACAAACCATAAGAGACTCAATCTCATGGAACAAACTGAGGGTTGCTGGAGGGTGGGGGGGTAGTCATAGGGTGACTGGGTTATGGACATTGGGGAGGGTATGTGCTATGGTGAGTGCTGTGAAATGCGTAAGCCCGACGATTCACATACCTGTACCCCTGGGGCAAATAATACATTAATGTTAATAAAAAATTTTAAAATCACATAAAAAAATAAGAGTCTGGTTGCTCTGTTGGGTCTGGACTAGGGGCAAGAGGGGACACAGAGAGTCCTGGAGGAGACTGTAACAATGGTCCCACTGAGAAAATAATGCAGGCCTGCGTGATGGATGTGGCATCAGGCTTAAGGCATAACAGACAAATTCCATAGATACCACAGGAGACAGAATTGACAAGCATTGCAGGAAACAGAAGGTTGTCAAGAATGACTACCAAATAGCTAACTTTAAAACCTAGATTGATGATGATGTTATTTACTGAACTAGAGAACCTGGTGAGAAAGTTTAGGAGGGAAAAACACAAGTTTTGTCTAGGCTGTATTAGATTTCAGGGTACCTCTGAGCCATTCCAGTGGAGATAGTGAGACAGAAAGATCTAGAAATCACAGGAGAGGTTTCTGTGGAACACGGGAACAGGAGCTTCTGGCGGTACTCACTATCAGAAAAGTGAAATCACCTTAATTCCAGGGAGGTCCGGCCCGTTAGGTGCTGTGTGCGGCTACCAGGAAGTCTTTAGCCCCTCAGAGAGATGGAGGTAGAAGCACATTTACTAAGTGCCACCTACGTTGCCTTATGGACTCCTCTAAGGAGGTATATTTTCATAGTTTGTGAATGAGGACACTCAAGCTAAGAGGAGTTAAATGATCTGCTCAAGTCTATGCAGCTAATAAGTAGTGAAGAGGGACATATCAGCTTGGCTTTCAACCAGAAACACCTGGCAAACTTGAAGGAAGAAAATCCAAGGAGGAATTGTTTGTCTCAGGGAGCACAGTGAAATGAGGATACAGAGTGGGGGACCACGAGGAAATGTACAGTAAACTGGGGCTGGGACTTGATCAAACTATCAAGAGGAAAGAGTAGCTCCCAGAGAGAAATAAGGAGAAAGTAGTGTGTGTAGAAGCTGCTTTGAGAGGAGCAGCGATCATCTGTGGAGGGACACAGCCAGGGCCAATCTCACTCAGCTCTCTCCTTCCCACTTGTCTCCTGTCAGGGCTCCCACTGGCCAAACCCAACAGGAAGCCAGAGGGCAGAAAGCTGGGTGGAAAAGGTTGGAGGACGGAGAGTGTGATCAAGAGGGAGCAAAGAGGGTAGCAAGCTTGTTAGGTCTCCAATCCAGGGGTCCTTCCTAACTCCCAAACCCATGCTATTAACCACCGGAGCCCCCAAGTTTTGATCAGGGTAAGTCCTTGATATGGTGGAGTATGCATGGAAACCTGAGGAGACACCCAGCCAAGCTTGCAAGTCCTGCGTACCAGGTGAGAGAGGAAAAACTGGAGTTTGCTGAGGGGCTCTGCCCCAGGCCATCACATATCTGTGAGCTGACCACTCTACCCCATCTGCTTAGTGCAGAGCTGACTTACACACGGAGCCAGGATACCTCACCTTAAGACCCCCTCTGAAGTAAGCCAATAAGGAACATTCATTGTCATTTTATAGCTTTGTAGACAAGTAAATCAAGTAATTGATTGGCAGCTCTGTGTACACATTCAGGCCCATTCTCCCTGACCCATGTATCTGAGTCTGTGTGTGAATTCTAAAAGTAGTGAGCATCAGTGTAGATTCTTTCCCATATAAAGAAGTCTGTTAAAGAAATGTTAGCTTCAGGGATTTCTGTTCAATTTCCCTATTACTTGAAATGTTAAATGAGGTAGTACTTTGCTATTGACACTTTAGGCCCTCTGTTAATGACCATCTGTCAGGTATGGTAGCATGCTCAGTTAACTGTTTTAGACTAGGGGGAGTTTGGCTTAAAAACATACACAGTGGGGCACCTGGGTGGCTCAGTGGGTTAAGCCTCTGCCTTCGGCTCAGGTCATGATCCCAGCATCCTGAGATGGAGCCCCATATCAGGCTCTCTGCTCATTTGGCGGGAAGCCTGCTTCTCCCTCTCCCACTCCCCCTGCTTGTATTCCCTCTCTCGATGTGTCTCTCTCTGTCAAATAAATAAAATCTTTAAAAAAAAATCTTTAAAAAAAGAAACCAGTAATTTAGGTGTCCCATTCTTGACATTCATTTTAGTGGGTTGTGTTAATGTTTAGTTTTTGGTTCTGGTTATTTTATTTGTCCTCTGTATTGTTTCTGTTTAACTGCTCTATAAATTACTACCATCCCTAGCAGGAATTCTTAACAGCAAAGCATGTACACTAGAGGTCACAGGAATGTTGTTTATGTTCAAGAGCTCAGCTTTTAGTTTTTCAGAAGTCACCTCAACTTAGGGGTCAATGGAAAGAGGCACATTGGAATTATAATATTGTTTTCTATGTAGGAAAAAATAAATGAGGGAGTTTAAGTGGAAATTTGGCATAGCATAGAGTAAGCCATGGTAGCTATTTTATTATGGGTTAATACCCTACATGCTATAAAATTAGCTAGGGAATCTGCCTTGAGTATGGACTAAAAAGAAATTGAGGGTAACATATTCCATTCAAAAATTTTAAACTAGGCCTTTTTTTTAAAAAGTAATGTTACAAATAGTATAGAAGATTCAGAATACCAAAAAAAAAAAAAAAAGAGTAAATTACCTTCCCATTCCATGAGCAACCACTGTTAATAGTTTTTTAGGTATCCAGGCATTTTCTCTGTAAATATCAACAGAGACAGATGATTTTATACACAAATATTAGTATAATGTAGATACTGCTTTACACCTTGTTTGTTTCACTTGGAAATATATCTTGAAGATCATTTTGTATCTGCACATATAAATCTATCTTTTAAGGCGGTTTTCTAATTGAATTGCATTGTGCTCCATGTAATATCAATTATTTAACATTTGGTCCTCTTGTGACATAGTATAAGCTTTTATAAATAGTGTATTACAAATACACTCAGAAAGAATGTATACTCTCTACTTGTTGGGAATCTCACTATGATTGTTGTGCTGATTATTCTCCATTTGCCCTATGGTCTATGGATACTTATAAAGAAAGATCTGCTAGTATGAGATGATAAATTTCAAAATCAAAAAATCCACTGTTATCCCTCTACCCCACTCCATTGCCCTCTAATTTCTGGTTAGGTTTGGTCAGTGGGTTTCACTAACCTCCTTATCCCATCAGGGGTCAGCCATCCTCAAGGATAGGAACTCATTCTGGGCAACCCCTCTTCCACTACTCTGTCACTGAGCCCCAACAATACTGTTCCCTCAGGTCCTTGGGGAGTCATGGCTTCCCACTGTTGCTGGTTCTTTGGTCCTTACCATTCCCCCTTGTTCCTTTAATCCTATATACATCTCTGTAAATAGTCCATTCATTCAATTATTTTCTGTTATAATGTTCTGAACATGACATTATTTTTCTGTCAAGACTCTGATTGAATTTTCCATTCTTCTTATTATTCAGTTTTTATTGTTATCAATTTCTAATCTATATTGTTAAGTGCACATAGCTTGTGATTGATGTATGTTCTTGGTGGATTGTTCCCTTTATATATTAATGGGTTTTATTTAAATATTTCATCTACTAGTAATTGATAAACTAGTCTTCTCTTAGTTTATATCTACCTGGGAAAATTTTTTTTCTTTCTGTCTTGTTTTTCAACCTTTCTGTGTTTTGTTTTGAAGTGTATGTCCTTAAAGTTTATGGTTTTTAATCCAATCTGATTAAATAATAGGTGAATTTTATCAATGTGCATTTATTGTGATTACTGATACAGTTGAACCTATTTCTGCCATCTCACTTGGGTTTTCTATTTACTTCCTCTTCTAGTTTGGACATAGATTGTATTTTTACTCTATAATATGCTTTCCTATTATTTTTTTTCCTAAGGCATGAAATTGATTAATATGTCTATCTTCTTCCCTAACAAGAAATGGATCTTAGCACATTTTAACACTTGTTTAACACCTTTCTCCATCTTTCTTATCATTTTAGAGAATTTTAATTCCACCTTTTTTGGCATAAAAATAGATTTCATCTTTACAAACAATAGTTAAAATGCATTTGCCAGCACATTTTATCAGTTCTATGGTGGCAGCTCAGTGTCCTAGTCTTGCAGTGATGTGAAGATACCATAGATCTAGCCTGTGAACAAGCTGGTGATTTGCCTGGTCCTTGCTGTGAGACTGTATTTACTTCCTATTGCCTTCTTAGAAAAGCAGCATCATACAAACTGAGAACCCAGACAGCAACAGGAATGGGAACTTCACAGGTGGGAGATCTTCATTCCTGCCATCATTTCTTGCCCTGCTCTCTGTCCTGAATCCTGAACAGTTCTGCCCACGTTGGACCTGGAACAACTTTGTGTTTGTAATCCCTTTCTGGAACATGAAAATGTTTACCATATTTGAAGTACCATTCAAAGTGTTCTCTTGTTATATATTTTTTAAAGATTTTATTTATTTGTTTGTCAGAGAGAGAGAGAGAGAGAGAGCAAGAGAGCGAGCACAGGCAGACAGAGTGGCAGGCAGAGGCAGAGGGAGAAGCAGGCTCCCTACCGAGCAAGGAGCCCAATGTGGGACTCGATCCCAGGATGCTGGGATCATGACCTGAGCCAAAGGCAGCTGCTTAACCAACTGAGCCACCCAGGCTTCCCTCTCTTGTTATATTTTAGCTTCTATTGCCATGCATTATTCATGTGAGTCTCAAATTGTAAATTTATGATTCTATCTTGACTGGAAGTTGAATCCAAAAGTTTGTATTGAGCACCGACAATAGACCTTGCCCTAAGTGGCAGAGAACATCCACAAAAATGTGTGTCTCTCTTTAAGAAGCTTATAATTTCATAACTGATATAAAATTGATATATATACATGAAACAATTAAAAAATATAAGACAGAATAATATTCAAGTGTTAAAAGTTTCTCCAGGTATAAAAGGAAAGGCAAGCTCCACAAAGCTGGAGTGGCTAGTATGACTATTTTATTGTTCTAAGTTTATTTGGGGAGGAAGGAGAATAAGAAGATGATAATGATATGATTATTAAATAACACCCAGGCTGATGCATTCATCCTCACATAGAAAAGAATGTTTTATTAAGTATTATAGACTATTTCACCCTAGATTTCATGCTCTTAATGATTTTTGGCATAGCATCAGACACATGAGGGACTCAGTAAACACCCATCTTCTTTTTTTTTTAATTTTTATTTTTTATAAACATATTTTTATCCCCAGGGGTACATGTCTGTGAATCGCCAGGTTTACACACTTCACAGCACTCACCATAGCACATACCCTCCCCAATGTCCATTACCCCACCCCCTTTTCCCGACCCCCTCCCCCCAGCAACCCTCAGTTTGTTTTGTGAGATTAAGAGTCACTTATGGTTTGTCTCCCTCCCAATCC